>PVJA010043103.1:0-16920 GCA_004027025.1 Myocastor coypus | reverse complement strand
TTTTTTTTTTTTTTTTTTTTTTTTTTTTTTTTTTTTTTTTTTTTTTTTTTTTTTTTTTTTATTTATTATTTTTATTCTTGTTTCAGAACCTTTGTTTGTTTATTCACTCATTTTCATGGCCGGCTCAGCCCACCCCGAGGTCAGGGCTGGCGCAGCATGCGGCGCCGGGGATCGAACCGCAGTCCCTGAAGTCGCCCAAGCTTCCCCAAGCAGGCGCCTCAGACCACTGAGCCAACCCGCCGGGCCTCTTTCTTGTCTTTTTGAGACACGGTCTTGCTGTGCAGTTCAGGCTGGTCTTGAACTCACTTTTGTAGCCCAGGCTGGTCTTGAACTCACATCAATCCTCCTGCCTCAGCCTCCCAAGTGGTGGGATTTGTATGTGTATTTTCTTTTTTAAATTATTATTATGTTCAGCTCAGCCTGCCCTCAGCATGTGCCAGGGTTTGAATTGCGGTCCCTGCAGTTGCCTAAGCTTGCCTGAGCAGGCGCTTTAGACCGCTGAACCTTCTTGCTGGCCCTGCATGTATATTTTCTAACTACATTTAGAGATAGTCTTTCCACAGCCTGCCTGTGTCTTAGCAGGACACTCTGAAGTAAAAACTCAGGTTTGGAAATGTTTGGGGCAAGCTTTAGCCAGGGTAGCCTACTGGCCAATTCTCAGATGCACACAATGGGGCTTTTCCAAATATATACACAGTCTCAGTGCCCAGAGTTACAAATAGTCACAGATAGACACCCCACATAGTCACGTGCCCAGCCCTTTGGTCATGGCTGCACAAGCATCAACAGCCAAAGATAGCTACAGATTCTCATTGCTCCAGGGGACATACAAATACAGCTACAGTATGCCCCAGAGTTATCACACACAGACAGCCACAGTGTGTCATGGTTGGGACATCACCATACCCAGTATCCCACATGTAGGCTCACCGTGCAGTATCAGTCTGTGTGCGGGAATATCACACTGCCCCACCCCTCACCCTACTTTCTGCACCTTCCTCAAGGGCTGCCGTACTCCCTGGGACATGGCATCAGGATCCTTCTCCCACCTGTGTGCTGCTCCCCACAAGTCGGGGACATCATCCTTCCCCCTGCAGTCCTTCTGTGTGGCCACCCTGCTCAAGGCTGTCCTGAAAGCCCCAACTACCCTCTGGAAGTTTCGAAACTGACCAGAGTGAGGACAAGGGACATTAAGTCAAGTTGTATGACCAGAACAGACCCTTTTCCTTTTCAGGACTCAGTTTTTCTGCCTGTCAATGGGAGCATGGACATGGTGTTTCTGGGTGTCCATGATGGGGACAGCTCTGATTCTGTGCCCATTGGGTATTCACTGAACCATCGGGCTCCTGGCTCTCCTGATACCTGGATCTGAACTACTGTCCCTGAAGCCTTGAAAGGGCTCCTCAGATTCCCTGCAGGAGCTGGAGGAATGGCTCCCCACCTTTTGATACCTAAAGTCTTCTGTAAATAGCCTGTCACTTGGGCCCAGAGGATAGTTTGAGGGCAAAAGAAACAAGGCTTCTAGAGAAGCCGCTCTCTGGCCTCTCCTGAGCTCAGGCAGACGAGGCGGTCTGGGCAGCACAGATGCCCATTGTTCTCAGTGGGCCCACGTGGCGGGTCTTGCCCTTCTGCTTCTTATTCTTGGATCATCCCAAACCCCCCAGACCTCGGGGTGGGCTGAGCTGGCCATAAGAATGAGTGAATAAACAAACAAAGGTTCTCAAACAAGAAAAAAATAAATAAATAAAAATTAAAAAACCAAACCCCACTCAGGGAATCAGTGTATGTGCTCATGGGACTGTAACCAAGCCCCGCAGAGCCTGGGGTGAGGTCTGTCAGTCTGCAAACCACGTACGTAATCAGGGCTGCTATGGAGGTTGAGGGGCATTTTTCAAAAGCAAGTTGTTGAGTGGTTGCTCAACCCTGTACCAGGTAGAGAGTGAAAGCCAGAGAAAATGAACCAAAATACACTGTATTGACATTTTTCCACATGACTAAATGTTTATAGAATGTTCTTAGGTGTTCCATAGTCCAGTTAAGTTAGGAAAGCATATTATATAAGTCACCTGGGTTGTACAAAGGTGAACTGGTTTCATTTTTGTGGGGTTTGGCAAGAGCTTTTAATAGCTTGTGTGCCAGCAATGGCCACAGGTACAGGAGCCACTTGAAGGCGCCTCATTTCCTACAGGTATTTGACCACAGGACTTGTTCTCAGAGCATCTGGGGGAGTGGACAGTGGGCCCAGAATTCTCCGTAAGCACTTGGAGCCTGGGAAGGTAGCTCAGTTGTAGAGCACCTGCCCAGCATGTACAGGCACTGGTTTCCATTCTCAGCACCAAACCGAACCACGCAAAACAAAACAGAAATAAATAAATAGTGACATAAACTCAACAAAAGAAAACCCAAAAGCATCTGAACCGCTGAGTTACCCCGGGAATCTCTGGACTCTGGATGACCCATGATTCCTAATTCATAAGGGGCTCACAGATCTGTGTTTGAACAACTTTTCTGATATTGCCACCGACCACTCTGAAAACCACTGATCTTATCAGAGCACTCAAAAACTCCTTTTTTTTTTTTTTTTTTTTGCGGAACTAGAGATTGAACTCAGGCCCTTGTGTTTGCCAGGCAAGCTCTTATAAAAACATCTTTCTAAATCCTAAACTGCCTGGAGTTCTTCCTGCACTCAAAATCCTCTTATGACTCTGTTCCACAAGCCAAGTCTTCATAGGAGTACGCAATGCCTACCTTACTGACGACCCCCTTAAATCTGTCTAGAAGATCCCAGTCCTGTGCTTGTGCTGTTGCTGTCCCTTCTGTTTATAATCTAGCGTCTTCCTGCCTCCCTCTGCTCCCTGTCCTAGTATCCCTGGTCTCCTAGCTTTCCCTGTCCTGTTCTCTTGCCCCACTGTGCCCAGCCTCCCTATGCTTATCTGAACCTTATCTCCTTAAACTCTTTTTAAAAAAATTTTATTTATTATTTTTATTCGTTTCAGAACCTTTGTTTATTGACTCATTTTTATGGCTGGCTCGACGCACCCCGAGGGCAGGGCTGGCACAGCATACGGTGCTGGAGATCGAACCGTGGTCCCTGAAGCTACCCAAGCTTCCCCAAGCAGGCGCTTTAGAGCCATCCTGCTGGGCCTGATCTCCTTAAACTCTTGTCAGCTTCCGAAGGCAAAGGCTTTGCAGTGGTGTACACAGCTTCATCTCCAGAACTGAGCACAGGCCTTGGCACCTGAGGTGGGAGGTATGGGGTGTGTGTGCTGATATATCTGTAGAGCATGGCACAGCTTAGGGGACCTCGGCAGGGCTGAAGCTCAGGCCTCTTGGACCAGCTAGACATGGCCAATGGGGGCCAGCACAGAGGAATTCTCTGATCCCAGGCCAGGTCTGATGTCCTCAGAGGTCACAGGAACAAAGTAGAGACTAACTAACTTATGTCCTGCCCCTGCAGCACGAAATGTTCCTGTCAGTGCCCAGGGGTCATAGCAGTGCTGATAAACTCAGCTCACCCAGCTTCCCTCAGTGACCTGATGAACTCTCGTGTTTTGTAGCAGAAACTAGAAAGTTGGCTGGGCGTGGTGACATGCACTTATAATCTCAGCTACTCAGGAGACTAAGACAAGGAGGATCACAAAGTTGAAGCCAGAGCTGAGCATGCAGGTGTATTTTAGTAGCTGAAGCAGGAGGATTACTATGAGTTCAAAGCCAAGGGCTGGCGGTATAGCTCAGAGGATTAAGCCCTTGCTCAGGGAAGCACAGGGGCCAGGGTTCAGTTCCTGGCCCTGCCTACCATGCTAGCCCACTCTTGACTGTGATGAGCTGGCAATGGAGTCTATAATCCCAGCACTTGGGAGGTACAAGCAGGAGGATCACTATGAGTCAGTAGTGAGACCCTGTACAAAAAATAAAAAAGAAGAAAGAAAGAAAAAGGCCAAGGCCAGTCTGAAATACATAGCAAGACCTTGTCTCATTAAAGAAAACAAAAGTCTGAGGCCAGTCTAAGCAACTTAGTGAGACCTTGTTTCAAAAAAAGGTTTTTCTTTTTTTTGTTTTTTTTAAAGGAGTGGGAATATAGCGCAGCGGTAGAACACTCGCCTTGGGTTTGTGAAGCCCTGAGCTTAATTCCCAGAACCACAAGGAGGGGTTTGAAAAAAAGAAATTAGGGGATCCTAAATGGGGTGGGAACCAAGGTCAGGTCTGTCCTCTCTAACCCATCCTCCGCTGGTTCTGGGTAGGCCTTGGAATGACTCCAGTGGGCAGCTTTGGGGACAGTGTAGCTTGGGCCTGTCTAGCTGTGAGAAATACAGGAGTTATGGGAAAGGGTGAGGGAAATGACAGAGCCTTCTGACCTGCTCCTCTGTCTGTCTGGTGGCCCGTAATCACCACTGGGATTCCGACCACTGTTTTTTTTTTCCTCCTCAGCTCTATTTGATTCTTGTCCCCAAAGTGGCTGGGCTGGCAGCACTTCTCTCATCCTAGCCTTCTCTCGTCATACCAAAGCTGTGGGCTTGAGTAGCCTTGAGTGTGGGGGTAGGGCAGTCCATGACATTATGCATGATGTCACCAGTGGCCTTGTTTACGATTCCCAAGGAATTTTCTGGTGAGCAAAACTCTGACTTTGGCGGCCCTTCCACCCAGGACTCTGACCTTCTGTCCTGAGCCTGGTCATGCCAGATAGGCAGCCTTCAGGTCCTGAGTCACCTGCCAGCCCTCTTGGGTGTAGCTCTGTGAGTGCTGTTTTACTTCCCAAGCTGGTACATCCACTCAGGCACATGCATATATGCACATATGAATGTGTGAGATATGGAGGAACACTCTTCCAGCTGTGGTTCTCTCGGCTGTTCTCACCCGCCCGTCTTATTTCAGTCACTATGTACCAAGAGCTTACTCTGTGGCAAGCCTTACAGCAACCCTATCGTCTAAGGTGTGCCAACCAGAAAGATAAACTCAATTTTTGATCTGTAGGACTTGTGAATGTCACCTCATTTGGAAATAGGGACTTTATAGATATTATTAAGCTAAACTAGATTCAGGAGTATCAGATAAGAGGATTGCTGTGAGTTTGAGGCCACCATGGGCTATATAGTGAGTTTGAAGATAGGCTGAACTACACAACAAGACCCTGTCTCAAAAAGATAAACATAAAAAGCCAGGCGCGATGGCACACATCTGTAACCCCAGCACTTGGGGAGCTAAGGCAGGAGGATCACCTAACAGCACACCATGAATCAGTTTTAAGCATCTCACACCCTAGATCCAGTCATCTCTGAAAAAGCCCCGCCTATGACCACATGAAGCCTTGGTGGGACAAGTAGACACAAATCTTAACACTCTACTCCTAGCCCTGCAAAGGCTCATGTACGTTCCTTTACACAAAAGACATGTAGTCCATTTCTATTTCTAAGAGTTGCCAAAGTCCTAACATGCATTACTGAAAAGGCCAAATCTCAAGTCCCTTCTGAGATTTAAGGCAGACTTTTAGCTGTGAGCCCATGTACAAATTAAAAGAAAGTCAAACACCTCAAACATGCAATGGCACAAGATAAACATTGCCATTCCAAAAGTTACAAACAGGGAGATACAAAGGAATGGGATCAAAGCAAGTCCAAAATCTACCAGGACAAACATTACGTTCTGCAGTTCTGTGTCCAGGATCAGGTGCAATCAACAGCAAGATATGAGCTCTAAAGGGCTTGAGTGGCTGACTCTGCTCCCTCCTTGAAGTTTTTCTCAGATGATTCACATTCCTGGCTTCTCCAAATTTCTAGAGTCTCTGTTGCAACTTTGGCTTCACACTCACAACTTCACACACTGCCCTCACCTAGACACACTGCTGGGCCTCCCAGGGCTTCTTCTGAAACCTAAGTGGAAGCCGTCCTGACTCATAACTATTACATTATTTTCCCTTTTCCCCCCTGTCTTTTTTTGAGACAGGGTCTTGATATGCAGGTCAGGATGGCCTTGAGTTCACTTTGTGGCTCAGGCTGGTCTTCAACTCAACACAGTCCTCCTGCATCAGCCTACTGAATGCTGGGATCACAGATGTGTGCCACCACACTTGGCTTAATTCTTACATGCTGTTTGTGCCTAAAACCAGTACCATGCATACGATGCCAAGGTCTGCTGTCAGCTGGAGCACTAATCAGGCCGCCTTCTCTCTTGGCTCTAGCTGTCAAGTGCCTGTGTACCAAATCCCAAAGAACTTCCCTATGCCACCACCATTCTGGAGCAAGGTGCACAGGGGCTGTCTTCTCAAATCAAGGTCTTTTACCTTTGCAACTCTGAGCCTGCAAAGACTGCAATCCTGATGCTTCTTGTGATACCCTTGACCATCTTTTCTATTCTTCTGTTCCTTCCCAGCAATCAGGCTCGCCTCTGCTCCGTGTTTGCAGTCTATAGCTTATTGGAACTTCCTTCCTGGCTAAACACACAACATTTTAAATCATTCTTCTGGGCTCTTTGCTTTTGATTCTCAATGCAAATCTGGCTAAAATCCCCAACGGCAGACATTTCACAGCCTCAACATGCAACTGCCTTGAAATTTCTTCTACAAGATTACTTAGTCTACTGTCCTTAATCTCAGTCTCAGGCAAAGTCTCTGAACACAAGCAAAGTGCAGACAAACTTTTTGAAAAGACATAACACACATCTTCTGGAGTCCAAGAGCCATTGCAGTCCTTCTTCCCAGCAGAAACCTTCTGATCCTGGTCTTCACCAGCAACACTTCTGGCCTTCTGAACTCTAACCAGACTCTTCCATTCAGTACAGACTAAGGTGTTCCAGATCTAATTTTTCAGGTGGCATCTTGCAACCTTCACTAGCTCTTGTCCTTTCCACAAGCCAGTTCCAAAGACTCTTAAGCATCAGAGGGCATAGCTGCCTCCCAAAGGCTCTTCAGTCACATGATCAGGTACAGTCACCAATGATTCTACTTCTCTGGTACTAAATTCTGTCTTAGTTACTTTTCTCATTGCTGAGACAAAATTCCCAACACCCAAAGTTACTAGAGGAAAGATTTATTTGGCTCATAGTGTGTAGAGGTTTCAGCCCATAGTCATCTATCTCCAAGGTTGAATGGGATGGCAGACAAACATCACAGAGGAGAAATAGTTCATGGTGGGCAGATGGTAGCAAAGCAAGCAAGTGAGCAAAGAACATTATAATCCTTTTTAGCTCTTATATCTTATTCAGGCTACTTAGGGCAGGTAGCACTCACACTCTTAATCCTAGTGCCTTTGGCACCATGAGTCCATTCCAGCATCACATACTTTAGATCCAGCCACCTCTGAAAAAACTCCACCTATATCCGCATGGAGCTTTGAGGGCACATTTTTTATTTGCGATTCTATTTCCACGGAGCAAAAAAGCCCACCATGGATGGTGACACTGGCTTTTAGTACTCCCTGCTCCTAACAGCTCTCCCCAGCTCTGTCCACTGAAGTATATGCAGTGAGGACTGTATCCCTCAGCAGCACAACAAACCCCACTGCCTACAAGGTCGTCTCCTGCCTGGCATTCTAGGGCTCCTCAGTTACTGTCCAGATATCTGTGGGCTGCCAGATTAAGGGAAAAGAGGCTCATGTTCTAGTCCTGGTGCCTTTCTTATAGGAGAGCCCTTCCTTTGTTCCTGAAAATGTACCATGACCACCTGTCTCTATCCTGGCCTGAGGGCAGGAACTGCTGTTGCCCCAAATGGGTACAGATTAATTTGGTCAAATTAAGTGCAGTTACTACGATTTGGCAGATTGGAAGTCAGCTTGGTCAGCAAAGGGAGTGGAGGGAGGGAAGGAGGGAGGGAAGAAGAACAGTGCCAGTGCTTCCTTGACCCTGTACTTGAACTAGTAGAAGACTGCACAAAGAGAGGTCATGGGAACCCCTGTGTCCATGTGGCCTGACAGGCTATTGGCATATGCCCTTAAATGTGAGTCACAGTGTAGCAGTTTGTACTGAAGCTCTACCTGGTCCCCTTTTGCTATTTTTGCCTACACAAGCTGACCTTTGCCTGCCAGTGCTGGAGACCCTGTGTCTGAGGCCTTTCTTTGCCCCCATTTCATCTGATGAAGATAGGACCATCCAGGCATGGTGGCTCACGCCTGTAATCCTAGCACTTGGGAAGCTGAGGCTGGAGGATTGGTGCGAGTTTGAGACCAGCCTGGGCTACAAAAGTAAGGTCAAGGCCAGCCTGGACTGCACAGCGAGACCCTGTCTCAAAAGAAAAAAAAAAAGGACCAGAAGGAATTGGCGGGAGTACACAAATCTTCAGCTAGACTAAGATCTGGTTCCTGGAGCCGAGAGGAGGATCTGGCCTAAGGGAATCTGAGCAGTCCGAGCTTTATGAGTTCCACAGGGGAGGCAGCCATGGGGCAGGGACATTGGAACAAAAGTCAGGGATCAGGATTTCTTCTGAGATGCTTGACACAGGAGCCTTCCAGTGGATGTAGTATGGTAGATGAGGTACAACTGTGAGATGTTGTGGCCTGTGACTTGTCCTAATGGGATGGGATACATGGTGAGAGGAGAGAGGCAGAGCAGGTGGCCAGTGGGGAATTTAGCCTAAACCTGAGGGCACAGGGAGCCACAGAACGGCTTCGCATGAGGAAATCCAGGGAGGCTGACAAGCACAGTCACCCACAGCTAAGCAAGTCTCATCTCTCCTCCTCCAGGACTCAGGGATGAGCCCCTTTCTCCCTAGAACTCAACCCAGAGGTATGGGGAGTGGCCTGTCCACGGCCTAGCTTGGCCGTGTGGCCCTGAGCATGTGAGTGGACTCTTGGTGGGATGCAGAAGTGACTCGCTATAGGGAGGCCTTTGCCCCTGGTGATCCTCCTGGCTACTTGCACATGGTCTTTGCAGGTGGCCTGAAAGGCCATAATTTTTTTTTTTCTTTTTTGACACAGGTTTTCACTATGCAGTTCACACTGGCCTTGAACTCACTTTGTAGCCCACAACAGCCTCAAACTCCTGGAATCCTCTTGCTTCAGCCTCCCCAGGTGCTGGGATCATAGGTGTGTGCCACCACACCCAGTCAAGTTCACAATGCTTGAGCTAAGGCCACAGCAGTCGTTGCCTAGCTCAGCCTGAAGAAAGGGTTTCCTCCATCCCAAATTCTTACCTCCTAGGGTCCAGGTGCACATGTTGCTATGGAAGAGATACCAAGCTGTCCTTCCACGTCCCCAGATGCTTCACCCCCCCTCCTCCCCGGAGCTGCTCCTCTCTCCTCTTGCCATGCTGGGCTTGAATCCTATGAACACATGCACTGAGCCTGACCTACTTGGTGTGCCTTTCCCCATCTGCCTTCCCAGGAGTCGACACATGTGTGGCTTCTAGAACAGGTCTGGGGACACAGCTGCATCCCACATACACCTGTGGAGCTGACCTTTCCACTCCTGACCACATAGAAAGCCCTCTTGAGCCTAAGCATTGCTCTGGATAGTAGGAGGGATTTCCTGGTGCTACTCAAGCCCATCGACTCCAGAGATTGATTTGTCAGGCAAGCCTGGGGGAACGTTTTCTGGGACAGGCCAGGGATGAGCAGCCATCAGGGCATGGTCTTTATTTGGGATGCTTATAATCATAGGGAGGGACAGAGGGTAAACCCAGTGCTATATAAACAGGGAGGCCTTAGAGAGTGCCAGGCTGGGGTCAGAGAAGGGGTGATCTTCAGACAGGCTGGAAAGACCACAGAGCTGCAGCACAAGGATCTGGGGGTGAGCAGGCCAGTGGGGGACAGTCAGAAGAGAGGTCCTCAGGAGGGCCTGAGTGTGGCGCATGGGAAGGCAGTGAGGAGGCCGGTGTGACATGATCAAGAAGGGGAGACCGAGGAGGGTTCGATACGCTTTCCTCAAGAAGTCCCCTAACCACCTCTGTCCTGTACAGAGACAGAGAAACACCTCCTGTACACCTGGCAATAGAGAGCCCCTGTCTTATTTTCCTTCCCCACAGTTGCCCAGTGGGGTCACCCAGGGCCAGCAGAGAGTGGGCTGGGAAGGACAAGCCTGATTCCAGTTTCTTTCTTACTCAGAGCCTCCTGATTTCTACCAGAGAACACTCCACCATTTCATCAGTGTCACTGTGGGAAGCTGGGCGCCCTTATTTTACAAATTGAGGAACTGAGGCCTGAGATGAGATTGCAGAGCGAGGTGGGATCTGAGCTAGGACTTAGTGCGGCCTTATGTTTCTGGGTAGGCCATAGCCAGGTAAGAGTCCCTCTGCTCCCTGGCAACAAGGCTAGGCTGTCCTTTCTTTTTTTTTTTTTTTTATTTTTTATTTTTTTTTTGTGGGACTGGGGTTCAAACTCACAACCTTGCATTTGCCAGGCAGGCACTTGTGCCATGGAGCTATCTCCCCGGCCCCTAGGCTGTCCTTTCTTACTCGGGTCCCAGGACTACCACATTGAAATTTTTTTTTTAAAGATTTTTTTATTTGTTTCTCTTAAACCTCATTTATTTGTGTTATGGCTGGCTCAGCCCGCCCTGGGGTGGGGGTGTGCAGCATGTGGTGCCAGGGATCGAGGAGTGGTCGCAGCACTTGCCTTAAGTTTCCTCCACAGGTGCTTTAGACCACTGAGCCATCTCACTGGCCCACCACATTGAAATTTTAACAGGGGCCTCATACAAATGCAGGCTCCTGTCTGCCCCCAACCTCGACCTGTAGAATCAGACTCCACATCAGGTTCAAGAATTGGTACTTTTGGGTCTGGTGAGGTGGTTCAGTGGTCTAAACCGCCTGCTTAGGAAATCTTAGGCAACCATAGGGAGGGTGGTTCAATCCCCAGCACCACATGCTGTGCCAGCCTCACCCCCAGGCCAGGCTGAGCCAGCCATAATATAAGAGAAAAGAAAAGAAAAGAAAAGGAAAGGAAAGGAAAGGAAAGGAAAGGAAAGGAAAGGAAAGAAAAAGAAAAAAAGAATTGGTATTTTAAACCAGCTCCTTCACAAATTCTAGGAACACTGAACCCTAGGCCCCCTGTGGGTCTGGGCCTAGTGGATATCCCTACTTATGACCAGCTGAGTGATTCCTTCATGGCTCCACTTCTCAATTGCTGGACAGTTTCAAGGAGGACGTGCTTCTACCAGAGAACAAAGTAGAACGTCTTCTGGGGTATCAGCCCACCTCGTAGTTACCTAGCCCAATATTATATTTTAAGCTGGGTACAGTGGCACATGTCTATAATTCTAGCACCTGGGAGGCTGAGGCAGGAGGACCACTACAAGTTTGAGGCCAGCTTGGGCTACATAATGAGTTCAAATCCAGCCTGAATTATATAGCAAGACCCTATCTCAAAAGAAACAAACCAGGCCCAACAGGATGGCTCAGTGGTCTAAAGCGCCTGCTTAGGAAAGCTTAGGCAGCTTCAGGGACCACGGTTTGATCCCCGGCACCACATGCTGTGCCAGCCCTGCCCTCAGGGCAGGCTGAGCCAGCCGTAAAAATAAACAAACAAACAAAAGTTCTAAGACAAGAATAAAATAAAATAAGTAAAATTAAAAAGAAACAAACCAATTTTGATATTAAGAGGGGGCTGCTGTTTTGTGGAGTAGATGCTAAATATTTTTTGACAATTTATGATAAAACACGAGATTACAGCTGGCCAGGTAGATCAGTGGACTAAAGTGCCTGCTTAGGCAGAGCGCAGAGGCCACAATTTGATCCCTGGCACCACAAGTCCTACCAGTCCCGTTCCCAGGGCACGCTGAGAAGGTGATTGAGACTGGACGTGGTGGCAAATGCCTGTAATTCCGGCAGTCGGAAGGCTATAAACAGGAGGATCACTATGGGTCTGATCTACATCGTGAGACCCTGTAGACCTCGAACTAGATACATTAAAAAAAAAACATGAACTGACAAAGGGCATTGTAGTGTGTACTTAGCTGTTTGCGTCCAGTATTGACCCTTCCCTCTCCTGTAACAGGGCCAAGTCTTGAAACCTTTCTAATTTCCATTGGGACCTGAATTGGTTCAGGATTCTTACTCTGTCTCCTTGGATGCATTAGGATTACAGGTTCAGGTTTGCCAATAAGATAAGTTCTAATCCTTGTCCCTATTTACTAACTGTCCCTTAGTTTCACCATCCGTAAAATGGGTGTAATATCACACTGCTCCTGGAGTTGTGGCTGAGACTTCATGTGCCTTGGTGTCACTCTTGATACTTTACTGCTGAGAGCTGGTTCCAAGCTGGTCCTGTGCACTACAATTTTGGGGCTCTGTGGAGGGGGGGCGTCCTATTATCCTCTGGCCTCTGGAGCATCTGGCCATATCTTCCCTCCCTAAATACTTGGGAGGACACAAGGACCTGTAGCCAGCCTCTGTTTTCCCCCAGCTGGGCAGCAGGGCACAAGGACAAAAGTTGCCCAGCTACAGTGAACCAGGCACCATGCCCCCTGTGGCTTCCTGAAGCCACAGAGCCAGACCATGGCCCGGAGCTGTGCTAACCAACGTGGTAGCCATTGGCCCTATATTGTTATGTACATTTAAATGAGTTAAGATGAAATAAAATTTAAAAAGTCAGTTCCTCAGCCACACAAACCACATTCTAAGTGGATCCATAATCAGATGTGACCAGTGGCTACCACCCTGGCAGTGCAGATGGGTGTTTCCATCAACCCAGAAAGTTCTTTCCATCACTGCCAGTCCAGAGCGATGATTCACAGGCCCTGCTCACTGTTCTCATGCAGAAAACTTCCAAAAACTGGTGTTAGGGCTTCCCCTGTGAGATCCACTGTTCCAATGCTCTGTTTACTTTATCTGCTGAAACAAGTTTCCAACTTTGCGTCCAAATCTTATGCAAGTGTTTGTGCTCTGCTGTCAGCCGGCAGAGCAGAGCCGAGGCAGGCCGCTTCTATTTCATGAGGTTTGTTCTTTTACCCCATCGGGACCACCCCAGCCCTTTCTCCTCTCCCTGGGTGTTGTGAAAGAGGCCTGGTGCTCCAATGGAGGGCAGGCAGGAGGGGTGTGGGCTGGGTTCATGGGATGTGGGAAGAGGAATTGGTACACAGATATTTTCCCAACTCATTTGCGTAGGCAGGGAGGACTTGCTGCTCCCAAGGGACCCCTGCTTCTGTGACACCACTTTCTTTTTTTTAACATTTGCAGAGGCTGGGGAGATAGCTCAGTAGAATAAGGGTTTGTTTTCCTGGCCAGCGCAAGGGCCTGAGTTCAATCCCCAGTTCTGCAAACAAACAAAACATTTGGTACAGCACCTCACTACGCATCTCAGACTTGTAGTCATCCTCATGTTTTCCGCACACCTGGGGGCAGGGCCAGCGCAGCATGTAATGCTGGGGATCGAACCTGGTCCCTGAGCCCCTTATGGAAGCAGGCATTTAGTCCACTGAGCTACTATGCTAGCCCAGATATGACGATTTGTAGGACGTGCTCCAGTTGTGCCGCCCACTTCCTAACATGTGGAAGAACAGGCTCAGGCTGGATGCTCATTCACAGGGACCCTCTAGGGTTCCTTCCAGGGAAGACTTTCTTTACTAGAGTGGCGTGGCCACTGGATGGAACTCTGAAAGCATGACCTGACTGCAGAGAAAGATGGCATGCCAGTTGCACAGAAGGCAGGGCATGACGGAGGCCCAGAACTGCTGTGCAATTTTCTAGGGAGGAATCTTTGTGTGTGGGTGTGTGTTTTAGGGAAGGGTCTACAGGGTGTTCAGGGTCTCACTTCTAGGTCAGACTCATAGTGATCCACCTATTTACAGCCTCCCAAGAGCTGGGATTACAGGTGCGTGCCACCACATCCATTCTCAATTGCCAGTCTCAGCATATCCGGGGGGCAGAGGGGTGCTGCTGGCCCAGGGATCAAACCCCCAGCCTCTGAGCCTGCTTGCAGTTACCTTAATATGCTGAGCTCGGGCCCGGCAGGATGGCTCAGTGGTCTAAAGCGCCTGCTTAGGAAAGCTTAGGCGGCTGCAGGGACTGCAGTTTGATCCCCGGCACCACATGCTGCGCCAGTCCTGCCCTCGGGGCAGTCTGAGTCGGCCATAAAAAATAAATAAATAAACAAACAAAAGTTCAAAAAAAAAGAAAAAGAAAAAGAAAAAAAAATATGCTGAGCTATTTGAGCTATTTGGCCAGCCTTCTGGGGAGGGATCTTGAAGGGTCACTGCCACAACTGTTGGGCCCGCAGTTACAGATCTGCCTGTATGGGCATCTCTTTTGGATCTTTTCAGCCAAAGGGACTTGTGGCTTCCTGGGCCTTTAAGACTAATCCACACTGGGTAGCTTTACGATCTGCCTCACTCCTGACCCCACCTTTTTGTCCCTGTGTACCACACTCTTGTTAAGAGACCTTTGCTGAGTCAGCTGCCTGCAGGTGGGCCACCCTTCCTCTTCTGAGTCCTCGGCATTATCTGTCCTCTGGAGCTGACATTCTCAAAGGAGAAGACAACAATCAGACAAGTCCGGTGTATCAGATGGTTATAAATTATTGGCAAGAAAATAAAGCAGAGAAAGGGGAGGGGAGTTGGCATTTTAAGTAGGGTGGTCAGGGAAGAGTACATCAAGGTGACATTTGAATAAAGTCCTGAGGGAGGTGAAGGACACTACCAAGAAAACCAGCATGGGAGTGCTGAGACAGGAGTATAGCTGCTACCTCCTCCCCCCACTCCTCCTCCTCTTCTTCTTCTTCTTCTTCTTCTTCTTCTTCTTCTTCTTCTTCTTCTGCTTCTTCTTCTTCTTCTTCTTCTTCTTCTTCTTCTTCTTCTTCTTCTTCTTCTTCTTCCTCCTCCTCTTTCTCCTTTTCCTCTTGCTCTTCTTCTTCCTCTTCCTTCCTCCTCTTTCTTCTTGAGACAAGTTCTTTCTATGCACTGTACGCTGGCCTTGAACTCATTATGTAGACCAAGCTGGCCTCAAACTCTTGGCCATCCTCCTGCCTCAGCTTCCTGAGTGCTAGAATTATAGGCACAGCTTCCGGATACTACATTCGTGCTCAGGGACACCGAGAAAGCCCATGTGACTGGAGTAGAGCTGTTAGAGGCACAGACAAGTCAGCCAGATCAATGGAGCAGAGGAAGCATGAAGTCACACATCTCATATTAAGTAACAACCTAACATCAAGTTCAGACATGAATTATTAATAGCTCACGGACTTTCCCTCCCCAGTCATGACAGTGTATTATTATGACTACTTTACAGTTGTGACCACACGGGCTGGAATAGGTGGCATGGTTCCTGCTAGCTCGTCCAGCTTGGAGGAGAGGAGGCGGGGCCTGTACTCATCTCCAGACCTGCCCAAGCCTGGGAAAAGGCCTGAGCTTCCCTGCTCAGAGTTTCAAACGTCAACCATCAGCAGATGCAAGGCAGACTGGTAGTACTGCTGGGGCTTTCCAGGGGCAGGATGGGCTAGGGTTGGGACCTGCCTGTGGGCTTTGTACTAGGACAGAGACCTCCCTACTACAGGGCACAGGAAAAAGATGCTCCCAGGCAGCTACCCGCACATAAAGAGTCCCTGCCAACATGGAGCTCCTCTAACTGCTCTAACACTCAGCTTTGGCATAACGTGGGGCTCTCAGTCAGGATTAGAGTCCAATCTGCCAGAAGTGGCATGAGTCAGGTGGTCAGATACAGCTTCTTCTCCCTGATGGGTAGAGATATGGAAGACGTTAATCTGGGAAGACCTGGAGGGTGAATAAAGCCTTCCCATTACTCTCACTTTGAGCAAATATAGTACTTATTTATTTATTTTCATTCATTTTAATGAGGAAAAAAGGTAAAATAGCAATGAAACAGTTTCAAAACAAGTTAGTAGGATGGTTGCAATAATTAACACAATGCATGTTGTTTGCTTCATGGTAGTTATTCAGAGGATAAGATGCAGACCTGATATCTTGTCTAAACAATATTAGCACAAACTTTTATTCTCAATGAACTAAGAGAAAGTAGCTATATATCTATCCTAACTCTCTGTGTATCATATATATATATTTTTTTCTTTTTTCAGGACCAGGGTTCAAATTCATGACTTTGCACTTGCCAGGCAGGCACTTATGCCATGGAGCTATCTCCCCAGCCCCTATAGATATTTCTTTTTAAAGTTTGTAATATTAGAAGAAAACATAATACCATATCTTATAAGTAGATTGTAAGTCAAAGATACAGTATGAATCATAAAACAAAAATTATAATTAAACAATATTCAGAAAATGAATTAAATATTAATTAAAAATTAAATTACATGTTTCAAAACAATATCCCAAAATTTAAGTCAAATCATGAGTCCAACTTAGAAGCCAGAATATTGTATATCATATGTATGAATCTGTAATCAATTCAGAGCACTTGCATAGCATTTGAATAGGTTAATATATACAAAGATATCAACTAAGAAAAAGTTTCCACGATAGTAAAGAATTACTAAGAATAAAACATAACTACTGGAATGGCAAATATATGACCAGAACTTCTAACAGTTTGGGGATAGGATATCGTACAAAGTTCTAGTATGTCATGGACATGGACAGTGTCCATGATGCTTACTTGTGGTCAGGTGTCACTTGTGGGACTGGCTACTACTATTTCCTTGATATCCACCCGGTAGACCCAGACAGAATCATGACCCATAGGGTTCATGACAAGTCTATTTGTAGACTATGCTGATGGAAATATTTTGCTGCTGTATACAAAACAATAGTTGAAAGACTACTTTGTATACTTCTTTTTCTCCTGTGTTTAAGTATTTACCCTATTTGGTGGGTTCTTTCCATTCTCCATGGAGTTGTGGTCATTTTGATTACTCTCTAGACTATCTTTTAGTAAACTGTGTAGGGTTGGCTTTGTCATCACGAAATTCTTTAGTTGTTCTTTGTCATGGAAGTATTTCACTTCTCCATCAAACTTGAAAGAGTTTTGCAGGGTATATCAGTATGGGTTTGTTTTATTTTGTTTTTTTGTCTTTTTTTTTTTTTTTTTTTT
>PVJA010043102.1:0-16950 GCA_004027025.1 Myocastor coypus | reverse complement strand
TTTTTTTTTTTTTTTTTTTTTGGCTTTTTGAGGCAGGGTCTCGATATGAAGTTCAGGCTGGCCTTGAGCTCACTTTTGTAGCCCAGGCTGGTCTCGAACTCACACCAATCCTCCTGCCTCAGCCTCCCAAGTGCTGGGATTACAGGCGTGAGCCACCATGCCCGGCTATTTTTTTATTTTTTTTAAAAAATTTTTTATTTATTATTTTTGTTCTTGTTTCAGAACCTTTGTTTATTCACTCATTTTTATGGCTGGCAGGTGATAGGCTGAGGTTCGAGGTGTACCAACTTTTGGATCAGAGGATGAACTGACTTGCATTTTCTGTTCTCTCTTGGGTAAGAGACTATAGAGATAAACAGATTTTAGTAGAAAAAAACTACAAGCAAACAAAAAAGCAAGATGTGTTTTTTTTCCTGGAAATTGATGTTTGTTTGTTTATGTACTTATTTATATTATGGCCAGCTCAACCTGCCCTGGGGGAGGGGCTGGTGCAGTATGTGGTGCTGGGGATCGAACTGCGGTCCCTGTGGGAGCCTGAGCTTGTCTAAGCAGGTACTTTAGACCGCTGAGCTATCTTGCTGGCCCCATTGCTGTTTTAAAATTCTGTGCACACGTGTATTTTTAGGGTTGTGTGTATGTGCACGTTGGGGGTGTCAGGCTGAGTGTGGCTGGAAGTGACAATAAGGAGGGTGCCAAAGGGCAACAACTTGCTGCCTTTCCACTTCCTAGGGTTGTCAGGAAGCCGTCACTGCCTGTGGCCAACCTAATACGGCTTCACCCGAGCCACAGTGTGGTGCAGGCTGCTAGGCTGAGGCACTGTGCAGGAGACAGACCAAGGCTGTGGGCTTCCTCTCTTGCATGCTTTCCTTGGAATCCCTCAGGATTCAGGAAGCACAGTGCTGTCTCCCAAAGGCTGAAGCCTCAATTCAAAAACAGTGAATTAATTAAATTGCATTAAATTAAATTTAAAAATTTCCAAAAGTTGCTTAAAACCAAAGGACAAAATGATGAGTAGAAATGGCCATTTGAAGCTCCCAGAAAAAAAAAAAAAAAACCAGAAGAAATATGAACGCTAGTGAAGCCATCAAAAGAGAATAACAAAAGGACCATTGTCCAGACGATATAAGTCCCAGAGAGAAAAATAAAGATAGAAAGTAAGAAATCTTGGAAGAAAGATTAAAGAATGAAAAAAAAAAAAAAGATTAAAGAATGATGATTAAAAGGTCAATGCACTGAGTACCAAACCAGAAATAATTTGTGTGATGGTTAATTAACAAATGCATGTTATTTTAAAAATGCATGTGCTCAGTTTTACTAGTATATACTAAGAATAAAAATCAACATGAAATTTAAAGCACATAGTTTATAAGCCAGGCACACACCTATATTCCAACACTTAGGGGGCTAAGGCAGAAGGATCGCTGGGAGTTCAAGGCCAGCTTGAACTACAGAGTGAGACTCTGTCTCAAAACAAACAAATGAACCACCCCCAAAATACGACTTTTTTGTTTGTTTGTTTTGTACCAGGCATCAAACTTAGGACCTTGCACTTATCGAGCTGTCTCGCTGGCCCCAAAATATATAATTTATGTTTAATGTATTTGGTATAGGGTCTCACTACACAGGTTGGACTCATAGTGATCCTCCTGCTTCAGCCTTCTCTATGCTGGGATTACAGATGTGCACCACTGCACTGGGTCTTGGTGGCTAGCTCATTGTGCCCAGGGCCTGCATGGCATGTAGCGTAGCGGGTTGAATCCAGGTCCTTGTGTTTTCTAGGCAGGTGCTTAGGCCACTGAGCTATTTCTGCTGCTCAAAATATATCATTTAAATAGCATCTAAACTATGATGTGGGGTGGGCAATATAGCTCAGTGGACTGAAGCACGTACTTGGGCAAGCTTAAGCAAGCCCAGGGACCACAGTTTGATCCCCAGCACCACATGCTGTGCCAACGCTATCCTCAGGGTAGACTGAGTTAGCCACAATAAAATAAAATAAAAACTATGATGTGCTTAAAGAGAAACTGAATGGAATATACGAAAGATCTGTATTCTGAAAAAGCATAAAACATTGCTGGGAGAAAATAAAGAAGATTTAGATAAATGGAGAAATATGCCTTGCTGTTAATATGTAAAAACTCTCTAGCTTATATTAAAGGTTAAATGTAATCCCAGTCAGAGTTCCAAACTGATTCCAAAATTTACATGGAAAAATAAAAACTAGAATAATTTTTATTTGGTGGTGGTGCACGCCTATAATCCTAGCACTTGAGAGGCTGAGGCAGGAGGATTGATGCAAGTTTGAGACCAGCCTGGGCTACAAAAGTGAGCTCAAGGTCAGTCTGAACTGCACAACAAGACTCTGTCTCAAAAAGACAAAAAACAAAACAAAACAAAAAACCAGAATAATCACAATAAAAAGAATAGAGTTAGAAGACTCATTACTCATACTGATGCATCGCAAAACTACAGAAGTAAATATAATGTGGTATTGGTGAAAAAATAGAAACACTGATCAGTAGTAGAGCTACATACATGGCCAACTGAATGGATTTTTGTACCAGAAATTGAACTCAGGCCCTTGTGCTTGCCAGGCAGGTACTGTGCCACCGAGCTATATTCCTGGCCCAACTGAGTTTTTTTTTTTTTTTTTTTTTTCCAACTGAGTTTTTATAAGGCTGCAAAAGTAAATTAGGAAAGAACAGTCTTCAACAAATCACAATGGAACAACTGGATATTTTTTATGCAAACACGTGAACCTCAAACTATACCTTGGTTCATATTTTGTGCTGGTTAGCTTTCATTCATTATAACAAAATAGCTGGGATAATCGAGTTATGGAAAGAAAAGGTTTATTTTGTACATGGTTTTGGAGTTTCCAGGCCATGATTGTTGCCTCTATTGTTTTGGGACTGCAGAAAGACAGTATATCATGGCAGGGGTGCATGGGAGACAAAAGCACTCACCTCATAGCCAGGAATCACAACAGAAACTGGAAGAGAAGAGATCCCACCATCCTCTCCAGGGGCAAGGTCTCATCAGCCTTATGGGCTCCAAATAGGCCACACCTCCTAAGTGGGTCTACCACCCCCCAGTGATGTTGCACTGCAGTGCAAACCTTAAATACATGGGTCTTTGGGGATTAAAAAAATCTCTCTCTCTCTCTCTCTCTCTCTCTATATATATATATATATATATATATATATATATATATATATATATTTAGTACAGAGTCTATAGGTCTCACTACACAGGTTGAACTCATAGTGATCCTCCTGTTTTCAGCTTTCCAAATGTTGGGATTTCAGGCACGTGCAACTACGCCCAATCTCAACCATCTCAATGTGCCCCCAGGATGGGGCTGGCATAGCACACTGGGAATCGAACCCTGGCTTTTGTGTTCTGCCTAAACAGATGTTTTAGTCCACTGAGCTATCTGGCCAGTCCCTTTTGGGAATATTGAGTGTCCAAACTATAGTATATATAAAGCTCAAAGTAGCCATGGACACAAACGCAAAATTCCAGAGTATAATGTTTCTGGGAGAAACTATAAAACAGACCCTTCTTTTTTCCTCTTAGTTTAGGTAAAGATCTCTTGCATATGACCAAAAACATTATCAATAATTTTTTTTTGTCTTTTTAAGACAGGGTCTTGCTATGCAGTTGAGGTTGGCCTTGAGCTCACTTTTGTAGCCCAGGCTGGTCTCGAACTCGAACCAGTCCTCCTGCCTCAGCTTCCCGAGTGCTGGGATTACAGGTGTGAGCCACCACGCCCAGCTATCAATAAAATTTTTATTTTTTTATTTTTTTCATTTTTTGTCCTTTTGAGACAGGGTCTCATTATGCAGTTCAGGCTGGCCTTGAGCTCACTTTTGTAGCTCAAGCTGGTCTCGAACTCGCACTGATCCTCCTGCCTCAGCCTCCCAAGTGCTGGGATTACAGGCATGAGCCACCATGCCCGGCTCTATCAATAAAATTTAAACATGGATACATTTTCTTTGCATTAAGTCTGTTTTCTTTCTGTTGCTTTAACGTTACCTGAAGCTGAATACTATATGAAGAACAGAGGTTCATTTAGCTCACAGTTTTGGAAGCAGAGCATTTAAGATCAGGTGAGTCAATTGATTTGGTCTCTTATGGGAGCTTCATGGTGTATGGAGAAGACATCATATTGGCAAGACAGAAAGCCAGAGAGATTCAACAGCTAGTTTGGTGTAATACCGGCATGTGAGGAACCTCCCAGAGTCTGAAGCTATGGGGAAGATCAGATTTTATTCCTCTACCTATAGGCAGGTTGACATCAGAATGAAAATCAGCAAATACCTAAAAGGGGGACTAACTAGATATAAGTTTTAAGGTTGGGGGTATGATTTTAAGGAATCTCAAAAAATATGGATAAAACATTTGAATTTAAGGTTGTAGGAACAATCTGCAGAGGTTGGTACACAGAGCTGGGATCAGAGCACTGCATGGTGACCTTGGCTGTATGTTCAACCTTTCATTGCCCTTGTTTCCTGTTTGCCAGGGGCAATCTATTGCCAGCAATGGAAAGTCTACTGTTTGTAGTGGACAGTTCCACATCTCTCTCAAGTCATTCTTAGGCCAGTCCTGATTAGAGTCTATTTGTTTAGTTATTTGTGTTTTTTTTGTTTTGTTTTTGTTTTGTTTTGTTTTGAGACAGGGTCTCATTGTGTAATCCAGGCTTCCCTGAAACTCACAGTGATCCTCCTGCCTCTGCCTATCAAGTGTTGGGATTACAAATGTACTACTATGCCTAGCTCAAGGTTGGATTTTTTTGTTTGTTTGTTTTTTAGTAATCTGCTATGCAAAAACTAACTGGAAGCGCCGGCAAGATAGCTCAGCTGACTAAACGTCTGCTTAGACAAGTGCAGGGACTGAGGTTCAATCCTTAGCACCACATGCCTCACCAGCCCCACCCCCTGGCTGCACTGACCTGGCCACAGAGACAGGGAGTGGTAATCCCAGCACTCGGAGGCTGAAAATGGGAGGGTCACTCAGAGTCCAAGTGTCTTAGTTACTTTTTACTCGTTGCTGGCACAAATACCCGACACCCAAAATGCAGGAAGGAAAGGTTTATTTAGCTCACAGTTTATGGAGGTTTCAGTCCATATTCAGCTGGTCCAAGGCTGAGTGGAACAGAGCAGAGAGCATTCAGTTCAGAGAGCATTCAGAGAGCATGATGGTAGAACAGCAACAAAATGGTGACAGAGGCGGTCAACCAAACAGGGCAGCAGAGAGCAACAACTCTAGTCTGTCTCTGTCTCTCTTTATATTCCTATTAGGCTTTCTGCCTTAGGATATCTGCCCTAGACCACACCCATAGTCCCAGCCCTACTCAGACCAATAATCCCATCAGTACTAAAACACATAATCCCAGTGACTCTTGAGTTGAGTCTCAATCTATGGAAGTCCCCACCCAATGACTACATGAGGCTTTGGGGGGACAACTAGACATAAACCATAACACCAAGCTTCCTAGTGAGACCCTGTACCAAATAAATTTTTAAAGAACAACTGGAACTACATTAATTCCATCCAAGAGCACAAAGAATCCTAGTGACATAGTCTTTTTTTTTTTTAATGGCTGGCTCAGTCTGCCCTGGAGATGGAGCTGATGCAGCATGTGGTGCCAGGGATCCAGCTGTGGTCCCTGTGGTTGCCTAAGCTTGCCTAAACAGGCACTTTAAACCACTGAGCTATCTTGCTGCACCCCCTTTAAAAAACAAAACAAAATGAAACCTTATTTATTACACTCTAAACTTATTTATTTCTTTTTTTTTTTTAATTTTTTGTCTTTTTGAGACAGGGACTCACTGTGCAGTTCAGGCTGGCCTTGGGCTCACTTTTGTAGCCTAGGCTGGTCTGGAATTCACACTGATCCTCCTGTCAGCCTCCCTAGTGCTGGGATTATAGGCGGGCGCCACCATACCCAGCTCAGCACACCCTAAATTTATTTATTTATTTATTTTTTGAATTTTTAAATTTTATTTTAATTTTTTTTTCTTGTTTCAGAACTTCTGTTTGTTTGTTTATTTATTTTTATGGCTGGCTCAGCCTGCCATTAGGGCACGGCTGGTGCAGTATGTGGTGCCGGGGATCGAACTGCTGTCCCTGCAGCCACCCAAGCTTTCCTAAGCAGACGCTTTAGACCACTGAACCATCCTGCCGGGCACCAGCACACCCTAAATTTAAACATGCACTCAGCATCCTTCTCCTAGGCATTTGTCTGAACAGGAAGTTATGTTTACAAAATTTGTATGGAATAATTTGAAGTACCTTTCTGGACAACTGCCACAAGACCGAGTCAAGGTAGCATGACTTAGCAACAAAAAGCACTGAATCATGCACACCCCTGG
Source organism: Myocastor coypus (assembly GCA_004027025.1). Lineage (NCBI taxonomy): Eukaryota > Metazoa > Chordata > Mammalia > Rodentia > Myocastoridae > Myocastor > Myocastor coypus. Next base: position 10,573 of record PVJA010043102.1, on the reverse strand, counting down.
GTCATGAACAAATCTCAGGGGCTGTGAATAGGATACCATTTCCACAACGCCCTGAAAAGGAAAAAAACTCTTGTAATAGAAAGCAGATGAATGGTGGCTGGGGCAAGAGGTGGCAGAGGGGCTGGCCACATGGGTACAAGGGCACTTACTATTGTGATGGAAATGTTTTCTATCTTGTAATGATGGCTTTTGTTTGAATGAAAAAGAACGCTTTGCTAAATGTAAGCCATACTTCAGTTTTAAAAACATGTTGTAGGGCCCGGGTTTAGCTTAGCTGCGTAAGTGCTTGCCTGGCAAGTGCAAAGTCCTGAGTTCTATCCCTGGTACTGCAAACAAAACATGTTGAATGAGATACCACAGTATCGACTGTATGATTGCATCTATGTGAAATGTAAGAAACAGCAGAAGAACAGGTAGAGCAAGCCTGGATAATGTAGCTATTTAGTTAAACCTTGTCTCAAAATAAAAAAAGAGCTGGCTTTAGCTCATTGTGAAGGACTTGGTTTCAATTCCCAGGACCACACACAAAATTTTCTTCAATAAATGTACTGTAACATTTTTTATAAATTGATAAAGATTCACAAAGAAAGAAAGGAAGGAAGAAAGAAAGAAAGAAAGAAAGAGAGAAAGAAAGAAAGAAGGAAAGACTGGAAATAAAGAGAAATGAAAGCCTGGAGGGTGTGCTTTCTCCTCCCAGAGTTATAAAACCAGAGTAATAAAAGGTGGTGACATTGGCACTGGAAGAGAGAAGTGGACAATGGCTGCTAGAGAACACAGCCGAGAAGGCAGAGCCGGGTGTACATGAGAGTGTAACACCCACCCAATCTGATGGTGATATAGGAAAAGATATGAAAAAAAAAAATTAAACTGGGTTCTTACCTAAGGGCACATCTGGAGGGGCCTCTGGATAAGGTCATGCTGTAGAAGTGAAATAAAAGCTGTGTGGGAGGATGCAGAGATCCAGGGCTGAAGAAAGACTTAAAAGTTTCAAAGCCAACACGTTACCAATCCCCAGTTCCTGAGAGGAAAGAAAGAATTAAGAAACTTGATATATTTGATTAGGCTAAAATTATGCAATCTTTTTTAAAAAATGAAAGAAAGATATTTCAAACAAAGTTGAGTGGTAGTTAACAGAAGAAAAAAAGGTGTTTGTAATGTCTAAAGCCGATAAAAGATTAATACCTACAATAAATGAAGCTGTTCTGCAAACCAACAGAAAGTAACCCGAGCTGAGTGTGGTGGCACATACCTATAATACACCACTGGGGAGGCTGAGGCAAGAGGATTTACTGTGAACGCAAGGCAAGCCTGGGCTACATAGTAAGTTCAAGGCCATCCTGAACTGCTCAGGGAGAATCTGCTGAGAGAGAGAGAGAGAGAGAGTTATACCTCCAACGAACATGGCACAAGGTCACGAGCAGACAAATTCCATCTCTCTCTTTTTTTTGTGGGGGGAACCAGGGTTCAAACTCACGACCTTGCACTTGCCACACAGGCACTTGTGCCACGGAGCTATCTCCCTGGCCCCGATCAGACAAATTCCAGAAGAGGAAAACCAAATTCAGTAAGCACAGGAAGAGGCGATCCAAAGTCTTAGTAATGAGAAATGGGGCCACAGTTAACAGTGTAGTCTGTCACACTGGTTCTGCTATGCAGATTGAGTGTCTGCATACTGCATGTCTGGGATCCAGGCTTCCCAGACACCTGCAGAATAGCTGGAGAGTGACATGTGGAACACAGGGATTTGGAAATGAATGCATACGATTGATTAAGAGGGGCCCCTGTCCAGGCCAGGCATGCAGTGGGCTACAGATCGAGGAGCATACTGACATACCTTCAGTCTCTCACATATTTGCTGTCTCCTACAGGGGGCAAAAGGGACCAGGGCAGCACTGTGGGGGCAGGGAAGGGACAGACCAGTTTTAAGACCCATGTAAATATCTCATGGTCCACTGGACACAGGAACACGGGTGGAGCTGGGGGATGTTTCTGCACACCCCACTGCAAACAGGGAGGCTGAGTTCCTCAGAAATGACCAGAGTGGGTGAGGTGAGAGGAAGACAGAGACTGGCTAAGACAGCAGCAGAGCTGGTGGCTGGTAAAGGGGACACCACCTTGTGCTTTAATAGTCCAGACTCAGGCCCCAATTTACACAGGAAAGACACCCAAAGAGGCAGGACAAGAATCCATAGCTAGAGGACAGTCAGGGTTGTCTGGCTGCCCCCAGCCCAGAGCAGAAGGTCTCAGTGTTGCCTGGTGGGATTGCCCCACTCTGTGTGTGTGTGTGTGTGTGTGTGTGTGTGTGTGTTACATAGATCTATGAAAGTCTGAGTGGTTCTGTAAGAGTGTATGTTTGTACAAGACACCGAGTTTGTGGAAAAGTTATGTGTTGGGCAGTGTGTGGGAAGTAGATGCTACTTTTCAAAGGGTTACGGCACTTTTGATGCGTGAATACGGGTCCCTGCAAAAGGCGGAAGGCTCCCAGGTCCGGAGAGAGTTAAAGGAGGAGGAGGTGGCCCACATGAATGATGATTCAGCATCTGGGCGGGGTGGGGCGGGACAGCTTTTTTTTAACCCTCTTTTTAAGGCTTCGCGGCTGCTAAACCTCCACCCTAGCTCCGCCGCCAGACCAGGACTGAGCTATAGTCTGCAGAATTCAAGCTAAGGCAGCAAGCAGTGAGTCCGCGCAGCAGGGCCTCCTAGGGCTCCTAGTGAGCGGCTGGCATAGCGCCCGGGCTCCTGGGATACTCGGAGCTGCCAACAAGGGGCAGGCCTCTTGCAGCGTTGGGACGGCGACTGGGAACTCTGGGCGGGGTTGCAGGCCCGAAGGGACGGGACTCCAGGGCAGGCAAGCGAATTGCGCGCGGGTCCAGCTCTCCAGATTCTAACAATTTTCTTTTGTTTCCTCTAGTGGCACCCTACACCATTGTGTACTTCCCAGTTCGAGGTAGGAGCCTGTGCCCTCCTCCGCGGGGGTAGCGGGGAGATGAGGGAGACGCAAAGCCCCCCCCCCTCCACTTGGGGCAGGACCCTAGCCCAGCCTTGTACCTCCTACTTGTGGCTACAGTCTGAGGTCTCCTTTGCCGTCCTGGTCATCCAGTCATCAGGAGTCTTTGTTCCGGTGTCACCTCCCCTCCCCATGCACCCCTTCCTGGGTTCCCCTGAGTCTGAGTCTTACACAGTCCTGATACTGCTGTCCTGTTCCCCACACCCAGGGCGCTGTGAGGCCATGCGCATGCTCCTGGCAGACCAGGGCCAAAGCTGGAAGGAGGAGGTGGTGACCATCGATACCTGGAGGCAGGGCCAGCTCAAAGCTTCCTGTGTGAGTGACTGCACCCTGGTGGGGGAAGGGTCAGGCTTTAGGGGATTGTGACTAGGTTGGGGGCAGCCAGGCTCTCCTCCCTCATAGAGCTGAACCCCACTCTCCTGCAGCTGTATGGGCAGCTTCCCAAGTTCCAGGACGGAGACCTCACTCTGTACCAGTCTAATGCCATCCTGCGCCACCTGGGCCGCACTCTGGGTGAGTCCTGAGACCCTGGGCAGTTCAAGCAGTGGGTGGGTATCAGCCATGACCCTCAATACCTGTCCTCGAAGCCTCACCCATTTCAGTCCAGTCCAGAGTAGAAGAAGCAGTGACACACAGGGTACCTGCCACCCGTGGTGCAGGCCCAGTCCTCTGCCCTGCCCCATGCCGGACATGGCCTCAGGAACTCCGAGCACCTGCTGTGTTAGGCTTTCCCTCCCTTTCCCCTCCCCTTCCACTCCTCCCAGGGCCAAGGCGACAGACAGCCACATCCTGGGGTGGGGGGTGCTAGGTCAGCTGCTAGTCATGCTGCTGTCTATTCTCCTGGCCTGCAGGGCTCTATGGGAAGGACCAGCGGGAAGCAGCCCTGGTGGATATGGTCAATGATGGCGTGGAGGATCTCCGATGCAAATATATTGCCCTCATCTACACCAACTACGTGAGTTTGCAGGGTTGAGAGGGACACTGTGGGCAAAGAAAAGAAGGAAGGAGCTCTTGTACTTCCCTCCAAGCCCACACATGGCTCTGGCTGACCCGATTAAGGCAGGGTTCCAGCAACAGGTGGCTCCTCATGGCTGCCTGAGGAGGGGGATCTGTATGGATTTCTGGAATGAGGTGCTGGTAATTTTAGATGGGCAATGGGTGCAGGTCTGAGCTCGCCTGGGGACTTGGGTCTTAGTAGAGGGGCGGAGTGTTTGCATGCACGTGTGTGTATAGGTGTGTGGGTGTGGCTGTAGAGGTGGGAAGGAGGTTGGGTCCTCAAGGTCTTGAACATTCTTATGTGGACTCTCCTGAGGGCAGCGAGGGCCACTGAATGAGCATGGCTGTGTCTGAACATGAGGTCTGGAAGGGTTCTCAGAGGAGCCAGCTCTGAGGTTTTTGTAGTAATCTTCTAGGAGATCCTCAGAAGGAGGAAAAAGGTAGAATGAGTAAGAAAGATGAGCCACTCATATGGGCAGGACTTGGTAATAGAGTGAGTGTGTGTGTGGGGCAAACAGGAACATTTGGGCCTCCTAGGGCCTCCAAGTTGGGTAGCAGAATGGAGATGAGACATGTCATGTGGAGCAGGGGCCCATGCTGGGAGGGTAGGAAAAGAATACTGAGCCTTGGTATCCTTCCTATAGGAGGCTGGCAAGAGTGACTATGTGAAGGGCCTGCCTGGGCATCTGAAACCTTTTGAAACTCTGCTGTCACAGAACCACGGGGGCAAGGCTTTCATTGTGGGTGAGCAGGTGAGTCTGTCCCTCCTGTGTTCTTCCATGCTGTTCTCTCCTCATAAATGGAAAGAGACGGGCTCATTCCTATGGCAATGTAGGCCAGACCTAGGGGGTGGGCTCAGTTTCTTTGGCCCCCATTTCCCTCCCCTACGCTTAGCCTGTTCCCACAGATTGACACCTTGATCCCCTGCCCTGCAGATCTCCTTCGCCGACTACAACCTGCTGGACTTGCTGCTGACCCACCAGGTGCTGGCCCCCAGCTGCCTGGATGACTTTCCCCTGCTCTCGGCCTATGTGGTGCGCCTCAGCACCCGGCCCAACATCAAGGCATTCCTGGCCTCCCCAGACCATGTGAACCGACCCATCAACGGGAATGGCAAGCAGTGAAGTGCCACGGAAGAGCCAGGGCTGCTCAGCTTCCTTCTCCCAGCACCAATAAATTTTCTAAGATAAAAGCTGGGCTGTGATCATTGTTTCCTAGGGAGGGAACTCTGGGACCCTCACATGATGGGCTGGGGAAAGGGGAACAGAGGGTGCACCCAGGGACAGTGTCTTCCTGGAGCTCTTGGTGAAATCTGGGTTTCCTGAACTTCACAAATAGGAAAAGAGTTGGGAGAAGAAAGGGAAAGCAGAGGAGAAATCCTTGAAATCACTTCCTGGAGGAATCTAGTCCAGTGAGGGAGGAAGCCTTGTCTACTCAGACCAACTGGTGGCGCCCAGCAGAAGCTGAAGGGGCACTGGGCTGGCAGGTGAGAGGAGTCCTGTCCCAGCCCATCCTGGGACTTGGCAGGGGGGCTGAGCGGCTCCAGTGTACCCTGGGCCAGTGAGGATCACCTGCTGTTGAACCGAGTTAAGACTTTTGGTTCACTCTGGGCACGCAAGCCACATGGGTGTACTTGTTGGGGTTCTCCAGAGAAAAACCCAGTGGAGGCAAATTTTCAACTTTTGACCTTTCAGAGATGTTTTTGTTCTGTTTTGGGTTTGCTTTTGGTTTTGGTCAGGCCTGAGAATTACACTGAGAAACATGGAGAGAGAGAGACAGAGAGAGACAGAGAGAGAGAGAGAGAGAGAGAGAGAGAGAGAGAGAGAGAGAGAGAGAGAGAGAAATCAAACACAATACAATCTCAATGTGGCACAGGAACCTTCATAAGAAAATGAAGACCCAACAATGTAATTAGTGTCAAACAACTATAACTGGGACACAGCAAAAAAATTGTGAAGAGACCAAACCAAGGGGCTGGGGTAGGGTAAATCCATGTTACTATAGTATTACAGAAAACAGGCTGTAGTGGATAGCTAACTGGGGGCCAGCTTCTTACACCCAGATGAGTTGAACTAGTGTGGTGCTGGATGTGGGAGACCCACCTGAGGGTTGTTGCCAGCAGCATAAATGCAGAGCGGCACAAGCTGCCAGAACACTTTTAGGGATGCTGTTTGGAGAAGCTGTTGGAAGCTAGTTCTCTTGAGCTGTTCTGCCTGGAGGTCTTTGTCATGCTGGCTGGTCCTTGTCATGAACTTCGGAAGAGCTTTGGTCCTCATCTTGAGCATCGCTTGCTAGCTCTGGAAGTGAAGATGGCGCAGTGCTCAGTCCCCTGGAGAAGACTGTCACATTGACTTTCCTGATGGGAACTCAGCTTTCCGCATCACTGGAGGAGCTCCAGACCTCACTGTTGCTGAGGGTGGCTGTGGTATTTCTAGGGGAGCTCTGGTGCTTACTCTGAGCATGGCTTCCTGGCTCCAGTTCAGATCCCTCCACTTGGTAACACAGATCCTTCATCCTGCGGGCACAGAGTGTCTAGCTTCTACCACTGACCTTAGGGCCTTCCCAGCTGTGGTGGTTGATACATTGTGTCAACTTGAGATGTTTGCACAAATGCCCAGAATTGGGTAATTGGTCCCAGCAACATGAGAAGAGTAGCTGAGATACCAGCAGTGATTCTGAAGCAGACCTGCCCAAGACATTGTCGTGTGCTCTAGGCCTCCAGGTGGACTTCTGGGAGATATTGTTAAGGGCGCTAGGTTTTCAGCTGGACTCATGTAGGATATTAGGATCCAGGCCCTCAGCTGGATTCTTTAGTGTATAGTGTGTAGACAGACTTTCTGCGCCTCTTGTATATGATTCTTGGGTGATTCCTTAAACATTATAAAATGTGTCCTATATTGTTTGCTTTGTAAAAACTCCAAACCATGACACAGATCAAACACGGGAATAGATGGTACCGAGAAGGTTTAGGAAACAGTTTATTACACCAGTAAGCATGACTGGGCTCTCTCTCTCAAGGAGTCAGAGGGCTCCCATTATCCCCCTCCCCATGGGTCCTGGGACTTTCATAGGAGAGATAAAAAGCCAGATTTGGTTAGCCGGGTGTGGTGGTGCACACCTGTAATCCCAGCACTTGGGAGGTTGAGGCAGGAGACCAGCCTGGGCTACCAAAGTGAGCTCAAGGCCAACCTGAACTGCATAGAGAGACCCTGTCTCAAAAAGACAAAAAAAAAAAAAAAAAAAAAAAAAAAAAAAAAAAAAAAAAACCCAAAAAACAAAAAAACAAAGGCATATTTGGTGCCTTGTGATTGGAGGATTAGATGATATCATGGTTTGCTAAGGGATTTAAGCATCTCAAGTTGAGTAACACAAAGAAATGTCCTGTTATCAGGCTGGTCCAGTCATGTCCATCTGGTTTTGGCAGGCATTTGTAGCAGGTTTTATTTAAAATTTTAATTTTCCTTTCACTGGCATAAAAGTGACTACAAAGATGAGGGTTAGTTTAATAAGCTCTGTTGGCACAGAGTTTCTTTCTATCTTCAGGTTTCTGTTGCTATACCTGAACACCTGAAACTGGCTATCTTATAAAGGGAAGAGATGTATCTTGCCTCATGGTTTTGGAAGTGTAGAAACATGGCATTGCAGTCTGCTTTGCTAGGATCTTATGGAGGGAAGCATGTGTGCCAGAGAGAAAAGCATCCCATAATAACTACCCTCCATCCTCACAAGATAAGCATTAGTCTATTCAGGAAGGTTTTGGATCAGTGACCCTTCAGTATATGTTGACAATTAAATTGGTGCATTTTAATGAAGAAGAATCATGCTCAAACCATAACAGCTTCTTCCATACGGAAATTTCATCCTTTGCTTTTAAGAAGAAGAAAGGACAGAATGACCTTCTATTTGTTGTTTTTCCAGTGTTTTTACTTGGGGCTGCACATAGCTGAGTAACTTCGAAGAGAACATATATTCAAATGAGAATGAAAGAACAGAAGAGAAAAAAGTCTCAGCATAATTTTCATACAGGGAAATCCTTCAAAGCTATCCATAGGGATGTTCTCCCCGGTGACTGGAGGGCTCACTTGGGTGGAGTTTGGTGTGTCGTGTGTGGTCCAGGGCGGTTTTCTTTGATTCTGATGGCATGGATGTGCTCAGCAGCCCTTTCATCTGGTCCCTCCAATTCAATTCGTGTGTGTGTGTGTGTGTGTGTGTGTGTGTGTGTATGCACGCACACACGCACACACACACTATGGTTTATATATGTATGTTCTTACAAAGCCTCATGCTCTCCTAGGTGGGATTTTGGGTCATAGGTTTTTTTTTTTTTGTGGGACCAGGGTTCGAACTCATGACCTTGCACTTGCCCCACAGGCACTTGTGCCTCGGAGCTATCTCCCCAGCCCCCATGGGTCATAGGGTTTTGATACCCCTCAGTGGATTAGCTCACTGATGATATTGGGAAGTGAAGCCACTGGGAAGTGGTGGGCCACTGGGGTGTGGCCTGGAGGATAAATCTCCCTTCACCTCCTTTCATCCCTCTCTGCTTCCTGCCTGCCTTGCATGGATTCTCTCTCCTCTGCCATGCCATCGTGGTTTGAACTAGCCAATTGTGGGCTGGAACCTCTACAAACCTGTAGCCCAGGTAGTCTTCTACTTCTGAAAGGGTGGGAGATATTTTGTCCCAACAATGAGAAAATAACCAACACAGTCTGGTTTCTTTCAAATCCTTGATGGACCCATCTCCTGATTGAAAGCGGGTGGTAAGGCAAATCAGCAGACGCCATACCCTTTTACCTGTTAGTAGTATGTTTCAAGAATACTAGTTAGAGGGAGGAGCACCAAGATGGACTGCTGAGCAGCAGAGCAAGAGCCTGTCTGAGAGTCACCAACCAGATACTGGAATATAGCAATGTGTGGAAGATAAAGAGGGAAGTGAGTCACCTGGGCCTAGGACAGAGCTGAAGCATGAATTAAAGCCCAGTGAAAGAGTGAAGAAGCAACTTCAATGAAGGAGATAGCTGGCGATGCCTTCTCCCTGACAGACACACTCCATGTAAGAAGAGGTTCAGAGCTGAGGGCACACAGTGAGTGCAGGAGACTCCAGAAGCCTCCACCGAGAAACATAGGAAGGAGCAGTGGATGCGAAGGACTGCTCTCACCGGTGGTGAGTGCTGAGGGCTCAGTCATCCCCGATAGGAGAGAGCAACTGTCTGGGAGCCATCTTGGAGAGGGCCCGCTAAATTCAGAGCTCAAGAGTGACTGCTTGGCTCCATCTAGTGCTCTCAGCTTGGACTCAGGCCCAAGGAAAGTGCACTGATGGCTGCAAGCTGAACGAGCCTGGTCTTGGCCACAAGGTCCTGGTTTGCTGGGACAGATCAACAGAGATCTAGACTCTAGACCCTCTATATGTTGTCTAACAGTAACAGACAAGCTCAGAAGTGAACTTTTTCCTCTCTCCCTCTCTCTGTCTCTGTCTGTCTGTCTGTCTGTCTGTCTGTCTGTCTGTCTCTCTCTCTCTCTCTCTCTCTCTCTGTGTGTTTTGTGGTGGTATTGTGGTTTTATTTTATTTGGCCATTATAGCCAAAAGTGACATAATTGTTCTAAATAGCTGTTCTGTCTGTTATGCCAAGACTGAGATTGACTAAGGGTCACAGAACATGCTGTGGCACTGTGACAAAGAACCAGGGGCTGGGCCAAATGGGCAGCAACTTTTCATTTCCAACAAATTGAAGAGGTGGGATGTTCCAACAGAGTCAAAACCCAGGAAACAACTACAACTGGAAGATACCTCAGACAAGTAGTCATTTCCTAAGGGTTCTAAATACTAGCAATAAAGCAACTCACAGTAGGTAATTTATGAGCATCACCCCAGGAATTCAGCCAAAAAAGAAAAAAATGAGAAGACATTTAAATAAGATGCAATTCCAGACATCCTAGTATTTTCCTGAAATCCAAGTCACCAGAGGCAAACCCAGGGAGCAGTGAGGGGGACAATCCAAAAGCCACCCACCTGGCCTCTCTGAAGAAGAAATAACAAAGCAATTGAATGAGGCTCTAGAAAAAAAATCAAATCAGAAATAATTTCTCAAATAACTGCAGAGATGATGTCCACAATGAAAACCATGCCTACAGCCTCTAAAGCAGATACAGACAAAAAAAAAATAGAGGAGCTTAAGAAAATTATGGATGCCATGAATGCTCAGAATAGGAAAGAAATGGAATCCATAAGGCAGGTTCAAGCAGATATCCAAGAGAATAAAGATTCCACTGAAAGTATCTGTAGCAGACTAAACCAATGTGAAGACAGGATTTCAGAGGTAGAAGACATTTGTGATCATGAAAAGAAAGAGCTCTTAAAAATAACAAGGAGCGAACTTCCTGTCCCAGCCCAGCCCAAACCCCACCGCTGGGAGCTGAGCCTGCGCACCCGCTGCGGCCCAAGCTCCAGCACTGAACCCATCAAATAGCCCGTTTGGCAATCGTTCCGGTCCACGAGCCTACCAGGACTACTCAATCCCAAAGCTCCACCTCCACCTACAGACCACATCCCCCAGGATTCAGAAAAGCTAG
>PVJA010043101.1:0-16945 GCA_004027025.1 Myocastor coypus | reverse complement strand
AAAAAAAAAAAAAAAAAAAAAAAAAAAAAAAAGAAAGAAATAATACTATGATAGTTTCAAAACACATTAGTAGTATATTCACAATAATTGACACATTGCATATTGTTGTCCTCATAGTGGTTATACAGAGCACATGGTGTAGACATGATAAATTTTCTAATCGATATTGGTAAGGAAGGAAAAAAAAAAGAAAACATTTCTTTGAACTGAGAGGAAGTAGATGTATACACAGTCCAATAATTGCATTGGGTTACCGTTGAAACTGGCAATGTTGGAGGGTGTTGATTTACATCTCTCACAGCTCATCATACTAATCTAGCTCTGTGTTTTATGCCTTGTAATTAAGCTTTTCTGCTGGGTGACCAAGGGCAAGTTAAAGCAAGACCTGTATAACAGAAGATTCAGCTTTTGTACCTTTCAAGGTCAAATCCCCACAGGATTAACTTTGGAACCATGTACAGTGCTTTGTATAGCTGTTGTCAGTGTGTCAACCATTGGGACAAGTCATGGCCATTGCTTGACCAGTTTGCTTTCTGTGAAAGCCTGAGAGAATGGTTTTTCTCTAGGTGATTCTCCTTAGACCCACTATACTTCATTTATCCCTTTCCTCTGATATCTCATAATCTCCTTGACCAAAAAACTGGGGACACCACTGAGTTATAGCATGTTACAGCACAGGTTCTCTTGTGTCCTGAGTTCTCACTGACCTTGAAGGGCTAGGGCCAAAATGTTGGCTATCCTCGTAGCCCTTCTTTTTCTCCATTTTTTGGTCTGTTAATTTACATTCTCAACCCTCCAGCAGAGAAGCTTTGTGATAGTATTACTCTGTAACCTAGGTAATTTATCTTAACATCACTGTCTTTCTGAATATCAAACATCTTACACTTAGCTTGAAATTGGTATTTTCCATCAATCATTGATACTCTAATAAATCTCTATACAATGTGAAAAAAAGCAGATACACATTTTTACACAGACATTTAGAAATCAAAGAATGTACAAAATTGTAGCTTGTCAAGCCTATGGCATTTTGCCTAGTCTCTTACTATCATTACCCCCCCCCTTTTTTTTTTTGGTTAGCCAACCATTTACTTGAGAGAGAGTATAGCAATAACTGAGTTTATGTTAGAAGCAGCATACATCTAAAAGACCAGAATGACAGGCCTTCCTGTCATAGTTTGAAGGTTCTTAGGACCAACATCTGATTCATCCTGTGTGCACTTATTTACATGGTTTTGCTCTGCTATGTTTTCTCTCTTTTCTGCTTCGAGTCACTTCGTTGTTTAATCCATAAGTCTTTGATTTCCATTCAGCTGTGTTATGCCCTTCCGTTTTTATTTCTTCTTTAGAGTTCTTACACTAGGGAGACTATACGATATTTACACATGTAGGTCTGGTTTATTTCACTTATGAGTATATGTTCAATATATGTATCCATTTATATATGAAGTCTTCCAGTTTATCATTCTTTATAGCTGAGTAATATTTCACTGTATAAAAATACCACATCTTTTTCAGCCATTCTTCAAATGATGGGCATTTTGGTTGTTTCCAAGATCTGGCTATTATAAATTGGGCTGCTATAAACATAGGTGTACAGATATCACTATGGTATGATGTTTTCAGTTCTTCTGGGAAGGGAGCCAAAGTTCTGCAAACTATGAGCCAAAATAAATTTTCTTCCTTTCACTGTGGGTGTCAGTCTCAGTGCCACCGCATATCCAGCACTGCCCAAAGAAAAATCCAAAGGCACATAAACTATCTCAGCAACTAAAAAAAGAAATTAAGACACTTATCCTGAAAGCAAGCTATAATATTCAATCATATGTCCAATCATACATAACTATATCTGTTAATTGAACAACAGATTTGATGATAAAAATGCGTAATATACCAAACATTGTTGATTTGCTGTTCTTATTTTGAAAATCTATAACATGTGTATTGTTGCTTGCTGCCCTGTTTCTGTCTTTGCTTCTGATTTTTGTTCTTGCTTTTTTTTTTTTTTTTTTTTTTTTTTTTTTTTTTTTTTTTTTTTTTTTTTTTTTTTTTTTTTTTTTTTTTTTTTTTTTTTTTTTTTTTTTTTTGTGGTACCAGGGATTGAACTCAAGACCCCATGTTTGCCAGGCAAGCACTTACTCTACTGAGCTATCTCCCCAGATCCTTCTTGCTTTTGTTTCTACTCTTCAAAATAAAATAAAATTTTTAAAAAGACAAGATAGATGCAGCTGATCCCTTTTTCCCTATGGGGGGCAGGAAAAGCGTATCTCTAAGGGATATCTGTATTATTTCTTTCAGAATATATGTATGTCCAGATAGATAGATAGATAGATAGATAGATAGATAGATAGATAGATACAGACAGACAGACAGACAGACAGACAGACAGAGAAACATACAGCATTGATTTATAAATAAGACAGTAGACAGACAATGAATAATTCCAAAAAAGGAGGAAACAAGGAAGAAGTATGGGGAGAAGAAAAAGCAGGAATGAAGGAAAGAAAAAGGAGAGGGAAAGAAAGAATTCCAGCTCCTGTCTGCCCCCTCACCTGCCAGTGCCATCCTGTACCACAACCCCAGTCTGCGGAACAGGATGTTCTGTTGCTCCTCTCTGAACACTGCCTAGTTGTGAGGACAATACCACGATTTCTGTAGGTGCCACACACACCACTTCCTATAAAAGAAAGATCCTGCAATGCTATGGCACCTGGAAACAGTCTGTAGACCAGGCGGGCCGTGAGCTCCCCTCCCCCAGGCCTCAGCGGGTGTCCACCCTTCAGCCCTGCCTTCCATGGCTGCTCAAGTTCAGGGCTCTCGGTGAGGGGCAGCAAGGGCCCTCCCTGCCTCTCCATTCCTTTCCTGCAAAGCAGCCACATTTCTGTATTTTAGCTGTTTCTCACAGTATTGCTAATATACTTTTAAATCCCCTCTTTTTAAAATTTACATACTATCCATTTTTACTGCTATGGATAGTATGAACTTCGAAACCATAGCTCATTCAGACAATTTCCTTACTAACTTTCAGAATATAGTTTTATTTTTTAGCTAATTTAAAGTTTTGTGGTTTTTAGTTTTCCTCAATTTCCCCATTTCTTTTCATCTTGCTTTAGTTGCATTTTTATTAGTGCATATATGCGGTACATAATGGTTAGAATTAGTACACAAACACCACACTTCTTCATTTCCTTTTCAGCCCCTTCCCTTCCCTTTCTGTTTTGTTTTGTTTTGTTGTTGTTTTTAATGAACAGAACATACTTATTGAGGGAAAGAAAGCTTCTGTCTGAGAGAAGGACAAGAGGGGCCCCTGAGTGGGTGCTCCCCCCATCTCCCCTTGTGACTATAACTATCTGTCATCAGCCAAGTACTGGAGTATAGATCTATTGTTTACTTTAGTCCATTTGGGTTGTTGTAACAAAATGTTCACCATGTTCCTTATAATCAATGGAAATCTATTTCTGTCAGTCCTGGAGCTTTAGAAGTTCAGGATCTAAGTTCAGACAGATTTGGCCATAGCAGAAGTACTTGATGGCTCCTGGAAAGCCATCTGTCCAGCGTAAGCTCATGTAGCAGTGGGACAAAGGATCTCTGTTTTGTTTTGTTTTTCTTTGTTAAAGTGATTTTTAATCATCAAATCTATTTTTATCAGTGTTATGTGGATTTCACTCACCTTGTACATATGTCTGGAAGCAGACTTTGAAACTTAAGCATGTATAATTAAAGAAAAGTCAGAAAATGTAGAAACAAAAAAGAAGTTAAGCTATTTCATTTCAGATTTCATCATAGCATAGAAGACATAGAAGGTACAGTATATATTGGAACAATGTAAACTAAGCATGGTAAATGTCTGAATTACACTGTTTCTTGTTTCTATAAAAAAATAGATAATGCAAGAGCATCCTTAAATCTACCCTGGTGTCCACTATTAACTTCCTTAACTCAAGACAAGATCCATTACTCCTCAGCCCATTTAAGCTTCAAGGAACATTAAATCAACCTGAAGTCACCAGAACCAAGTCACCAATTCTCCCAGAAGAAAAAAAAAAAAGAGGCCACAAGATCTTGTTAAAGTACAGAAAGAGTCCTAAATCTCAGTTGTTTGGCTATTACTCTCTTTAGCTTCTTTAAAAAGATCACTAATCCCCTTCATGAGGTCTCTGCTGTTGTGATGTAGTCACCTCGCAAAGGCCCCACCTTTTCACGCTGTCACACTGGAGGCTAGGATCTCACACGTGAATGTGGAGCAGTAGGCACCACACCTTCAGAATGGAGCATTGCCTTTCTTGAAAAACTCTGTTTTACTCCTAGAATAACTTGCTTTCCTTTCATTTATGCTTCTCTCAGTGAGGCTCTGTATAAATCTTCCTGCAGTGGACCATCATTTCTCCATTCAATAGTTTCTTATGTTTGAAACTGTCCTATGTAGACATCCGTTGCATTTTTACAGGAAAATTTTTCTTTACCTTTCCATCATGCTACCTAAGATGCTCCAGGCCTATGGAAATTACTTGCTGATTTCCCAACACTGGAGCCCTTACGTCCTGGATCCTCTGTCTTCCTCTTCCTGAATTAGTCCCTTATTGTGTAGGAATGCACCCTTCAGTAGGACCCTGAGCAACTGTATGTGGTAGAATTAAAAATGGCTCTTACAGCCAGACCTGTTTGAAAATGGCTCTCCTCTCACTCTACCACAGGTTGGCTATTTCATGAGGCAGAGATTCATAAGGTGGACATTGTTCTCTGAAATCCAAAGCGCTGCATGGGCCCCTTATCGCTTGCTTTCAGCTGGGAGTCGCAATGCCATTGTTAGTTTGGAGACTTGGACATAACTTGCTTCTACTTTTCTTTCTTCCATGGAAATGCTTAGAGTCTCTTTAAAGCTAGATTTCTGAAATTTGAAAAAATTCACAGACCTAGCACCTATCATCTTCCAATCATTGTATTAGTTACTCAGTAGCTTTTGACACGTAAAAACTCACAATCTTCAATTTGAGTTCCCCCCGCCTGTGGCAATCTTTCACGTTTCCTCCCCATTTTCTGTGCTCTCTTTCTAGAGTGCCTATTATTTCACTATTTGACCTCAAGTGACTTCTTAGTCCCTCCTATTTTTCAGCCCTGACTTTGTTTTATCTTCTAAAAGTCCTCAAATTTATCTTCTGAATCTTTGATTTATTTATATCAGCAATTATATGAGCATAGCCCATAATACATGTTTTAGTCCTTCATTAAATGTTCTTGCTTCAGGAATCAAACTCAGGACCTTGTGCCTGCTGTACAAGCCTTACACCACTGAGCCATATCTCTGCCCCTCCCCCATTAAATATTTTCACGAGGCTCTTCTTTTTGTTTCATGTCTATAAATTACTTCTGCTTCTGAGAATATGGGTCTTTTGTGAATATGGATATGCATTTTCATGACCTATACACTGAACTGTTTTCTCCAATTTGTTTATCTGTTTACTCGGGTTCCTGTCCTCACATTACATTTCCACTTGGTTAGCCATTCCTGTCAATGGTTGGTCACGGAACACCTACTGGAAGCTCCATTTACGTGGTTTGCCCAACAACAGGCCCCATGTAGGATACCCAAGAGGCATGTGGCCATTCAGTGGCCATGGTTTCCCACACTCTCCCACCAGCATCCTGGGCTCCGAGCAGAGCGTGCTCAAGGGAGTCTCCAGGTCCAAGTGTACATTTTCCTCTAATCGTATCTCTGGGGTGGGGGGGTGGGGGCTCAGTCTCATCCTCAGCTGCCACATACACACTTTTATTTGTCACTGTTTGTGTGCTGATTGTTGGTTGGACACCATCAGTATGGAGACTGTGATATTAGAGTAAACCTGGGATCCCTGTCACAGGAAGGAAGGGCAAAGCTGGGAAAGGAAGAGCAGCTGTGGAAATATTGAAGCAGCAAGAGAGAAGAGCAGCCCAAGCCGAGCAGGCTCCGTGGATACACTTTAACACTTGCCTCGGCTGTCACTGTTTCTCTCTACCCACTACCATCTTGCTCTGTTTCTTGTAGAAGGAAAGCAGCATGGAGGGTAATGTTAACTCAAGATGTTTATCCACAGGAATGCAGATGTTCTGTGGCTAGGAGACATTAAGTCTCAATAAACCTGCTGTAAGTTGCGAGCATCCTAAAGGAAAACACATTTCCTACCCCCAAGCCACAGAATACCATAGCGTGGCAATGCAACACCCTGCAGAGTATCAGATCCCCCCAGAAGTGGGATGATGTGGGTGACAGAATAGGTTCAGTGCTCAGCAACAACAGAGAGTATTGTGTTTACCCAGGGAATGATTAACATTCGGAATCTGAAATTTATTTTGCAATAAACTGTGTATCACTTTCTCGTCATGACAGAGTCAAAAACATAACTAGGGACCATGTGCACGTCCATACAATGGTCCCCAAAACTCTTTCCCACAGACACCATCAGGAACGGGTCTAGGTTAGCAGTAATTCTGCCTGTGAGCTTTGCATATCATTCACCCAGAAAGGTCATCAAGAATATCATGATGGATATCCATGTTTATTCTGAAGGAGACTGCAATTTTAAATGGCATAAGAAACATCGTATATTTCAACTATCAAAAGACATTTTCCCAGCCCTCCTCCTATTTCCCTTGGAACATCAGCAAGCTCAAGTGCAGGCGAAGTGTAATGAAATGATCTTAAGTTATGCTGCAGACATGAAGACATGGGAAGTTGGCAATGAAACTACACTTGGGTATTTTTTCTTATTCCCTGTTCAAACTGCGTCCAAAATTTCTTTATGAAATAGGAAACTTTCTTCCTCTTTTCTGCCTCTGCACTTGGCATGTCTAGAGCCAAGGAGCCTTTTATAAACTCTACCCCTTACTTCCACCCCCACCCCTAAACCTCAGAAGCACTAGAACCTCATTCCTCTTTGCTTGGGCTGTAAAAAAAATAAAAAATAAAAAAGTTCATAACAAAGAGCTGCCTACTATTGCCAAGATAAATTGTGATCACAAAAAGCTGTGCATGTTCCAAGAGCATATCAGCAGTTTTTTTTTTTTTTAAGCCAAGATATGTGACCAAAGGAGCAGAATTTACTCCTAAATGTCTAGAAATCAGATGCCCAATCCAAAAGGCTAAGTGTGGCCTAAGTGTCCATCTGACAGGTCAACAGTTAAAACCATGAAGTATTTTCCTTTATTTCTCCTCTCATTTCTCTCCCCTTTCATTCTTCTCTGGACTGAAGGGTGAAGAGTGGTAGGAACAACCCTGATTACATGTGGCATGTAATCAAAATCATACTCCCTCTTTGAAAATTGGGATGTAGCGTTCATCTAGAATGTCCTGATGTTTTCTACTTAGACTTTGAACAGAAGAAGTTAGATGTAAAAAATTTCAATTCCTTTGTTGTATATCTCAAGCATAATTCCCAACCCTACAATCTGAAGAGTATATGACATGCTCAGCAGTAAAGCCCTCAGTGCAAATCTTATTTAAAAGATTTGATTGGGTCAAGGATGAGTTATCCAAAGGGACTCCAGCGCATACACTAACTTTATGAATGTTTAAGCAAGGCCAGCCGTGAGCTTTCCCATAGGATAAGGAGAAGGAAAAGAGAAATCAAAAGCATTCCAGCTAGATAAGCAGTATGGATAAATGACAAAAATAATGGGGAGATGGAGGAAAAGAGATCATAAAGAGAGGAAAGAGAAAGGCTCATTAAAGCAGAGTTTGAAAGGAAGTTGCATAAGCAGCTCATACAGAGATCAAAACAGGGAGACGAGTTCCCAGGACCTTGGGTGAGTCTGTGTTTGGAAGCTCTCTTGTATACATGGTAATGTGAGCAAACTAGATATAGGAGAGACAGAAGGTCGGAGCCACATGACACAAGACGAAAGACACTCCAAGCAGACACTGTTGTGACCGAGGTTACATTGTTAAGTCCTGTTTTAAAGAAATTCCATCCCAAATAATGGCAATCAGGTTCATAGCACCATCCGTTAAAAAATAAAAAATCTCCTAGGTGCGTTAGCAAATGAGACTAAAGCACGCTGTATCCCAGACTGCATTGTCGTATTATCCTGTCCTTGTTTCTCCTTTGTGTGAAGCAATTTGGTTCCCCCTTAGCTTTTATCAGTAGGATGTGATCACTAGTAGAGATTTAGGGCCAAAAGCTACAGAATGATCCAAAATGCCACATGAGCTATTTATCATGGGAATTCTCTGAAAAACGCATGAACAGCCGGCATCGGCACAGATGTATGGAGGAAAGAAGATTCGCAGCACGAGCCGCTCTTCTCCCTGCAGGGAATGATAGTCCAATATCAACAACGCTTCCTGCATGCTGACCTCTCAGCCGCAGGAATCCATCTGGTCTTGTTAACAACAGAGGCATGATTTATCTCCCAGGGATGTAAAGGAATGAAAGCCCTAACTGAGAGCACTGTGACTTACACAGATGAGATTGATCCCCTGGGACAATGACTTTCCCACCATTTCTATCTTCTTTTTTGTAATTCGGCACCAAGCCATGTCTCAGGGTAACTCTGGTGTTAAATGTCCACCTCGATAATGATCTTTCACTTTTACAAGCTAGTGCTTTCTTTAGCTAGAAATTCATAAACAAGTTTTCTTAATTTATAAAGTAATCATGTTTTTGTCCAGAGCAAGATTCATTTTGTTTGGTTACACACATCTTTTTTTCTTGAGTATGTATTAATTCGCATGGGTTAAGTCCTGCTTCTGAACATGCTGAATAATATTTTGGAAGCACAATTCCCAGTCTCACTTTCCCTTACATGTCCATTTCAAAAAGAAAGAAAATATTCGACTTGAGATAGAATTTCTGTTTGAGAAAATAGATAAATACAGGAAATAGGACTAGCATACACCCAGCTGCAAAAGGCCCACACCCAAAGATCCGGCTGATAATAAATGTCAGTGTTTTTAATCTCTTCTCTTATGGGTTATTGTCCAGTTCCTTTTCCCTGACTTACCATAAGGCCTGTCCTTACAAAACCCAGTGTCACTATGTTCAATTAACTGGGATTTTCCACTACATTTTTCTTGAGTAAAATATAGTCAAAGCAAATAAATGGATATCGGAGACTTCAGTCTTTGATTTTGCACTACTGCTTCTCTACAGTTTAGAGTTGTCATGAATCACTTATATCTAACATATCTATGACACCCAATTTTGATTAATAAATTCAATAATAATTACACTACATCTCTCATGCCATAAACCATCAAAGGAAGAATAAACTAGTTCTGTTGCTATTTGTAATACATTTTATCTAAAGCTGTTTTAAACTAGGCATCTATGCACTTATCAATTAACCACAGTATTTTCTTAATCTGAATACTTCGATGTTTACAAGTCCTTTATCAGTAGGAAAAGTGGTGTAAATTTGGTACTAAAACAAAATTGCTTTAACAGGTAAGTAAATTCTTTCTCATGGGGAAGTAAATTCTTGTAAGAAAAAGAAAACTTCAGCGATCCAAAAGACTACATCTTTCATACTTCCACTTATACAACATATCTGCAATATTATATAGAGAGACAGAGAGTGAATTCGAAGTTTCTAAGTGCTAGAGGTAGAGAAATAGGAAGGTGTTAGGATTTACTTATAGATGACTCCCCAAAGCCTTGTGTGGTCGAAGGTGTGGCTTTTTCAAAGATGGTTGAATCTAGAGTGTGTGTTGCTGGGATTAGCAGTGTGTGATGATTAGTCAGCATACTCGTTGGCTTGGCACCACTCTAATCCTAGTATCCCAGGGAGAGTGTGAAAGGGACAGAAAGAAACTACTAAGGCCCTTGTTTGCCTTCTGCCTGCCATGGGCTGCTTCTCCCCTGCATTGTCCCTCTGCAATGTCAACCTGCCTTGGAGCCATGCAGCTACGGACTGAAACATCTATATACTGTGACCCAAACAAACCTATTGCCCCCTGAACTTTGAGTGTCAGCATGTCATTTCAGCAATGAAAAAAAGAAACTAAGGCAGAAGGACACAGGAAAACATGGGGAGTGATGCGATATTAATGGTATCGTGTTTCTCCTCCAAGTGGTACAAATATTTTAAAGTTACACTGTGGTCATGGTTGTGCAGCTGTGAATATGATAAAAATCATCCATTTGACACTTTGGATAGGTGATGTGTATGGCCAATGAATTACACCTCGATGAAGCTTTATCTTAAAAAAAAATATCTTCTCAGAGATAGTTTCCAGAGCCACTCAACACAGGACTGAGTCAATAAAATCCACAAGAGGGGCCTGGGAGATAGCTCAGTGGAATAAGTGCTTGCCTGGCAAGTGCAAGGTCCTGAGTTCGATCCTTGATACCACAAAAAAATAATAATAAAAATAAAAATCCCCATGAGAGCAGCATCTTGAGATGCATCTCCTTGGCCTTCCCATTTCTTCCTCTTGACAATGATATTCACCTGCTCCCTTTTGCCATCCCTGTTTTTATCCATGGACCCGAAGTTGTACCTTGCCATCTGCTCACTAACTTGAATTTGAATTTCTGACCATTCAGAAAATAGTGTCAAGTGCCTCATTTAGAATGTTCATTGGTGAATGGCCCTTATCCATGGGTGTTATATAAAAGCCTGACACCAGCACATATTCTGCCAATACTGCTAGTCTCCTCCAGGACTCTACCAAATTCCATTGCTCTCTTGCCAAAACCTCAGCTTCTTGCCAGAGATGCTGAGCTGAAACCAAGACAAGAGCCATGGCTGACCTCAGGCCATGGTTCTTGAGGAAGAGTTGACTGGCTCTTATGTTAATCATTAAATGAGATGTTATGAAACACACCACATGGAGATCCATAACAGAGTACACAAGCCTGCTTTTAATGCTTAAATTAATAAAACATTTTGCTTGAGCTAGACTTCCCTGCCCTAAATCAGAATGAATGTTATAGAAGAAAACTGGACACTCCACAGCAGTGTTATCTGGCCTACCCCCATCAGGCACACCCATTTGACCATCATTTTCATATAGAACTTGGAGGAATTAAATCAAGATCATTTAATTACTGTGCAAGCTTAGAATGGCGAAGGTAGAGTAAAAGCACTCAGGGCTTATCTGATTTCATGAAAAGACAGGCATCGGTCGCATGGTTTCCTAGGGTGTTTAACTTTCTCCAATCCCCCCCCCTCCCCCGTCTCAACCTTCCTAAGCAAAATCTCCACGTGGACTGCTGAAGACACTGTCCACAGAGTCACCATATTGTCTTGTGGTTTGACTCTCTAATGCTTTACATTTCAATTGGAAGAAATTTCTTGAAACTTCTGATAGCTTTCACATCAGAGGAAGATGACACATATTTTCACATATTGAAAGCATTCTTCTAAGAATCAATTTGTCCATCATCCCATTATCTTGTCCCTTAATAATTAAGGGACAGGCCAGAGCATTCCAGTTAATTATTTAAAAAGGCTTTTGTTTTCTAGAAATTGACTTTCAAGATCTGACCAGCTGCCAGTACTCTAAGAAAAGTCCTTTTTGGTCATTTAGCTAAAAATTGTCACAGTTTAAATAGGTGGCTTATTCAAAATGAAATTAAAATTCTCTATTGAACTTTAAATCTTAAAATAATTTAAGACAGCTCTCTAACCAGAGAAGAGAACTGAGTTGGCCATAGGCAAATAGATGGCAAAATAGATTAAAAGAACCCAGATCCTCAGATTTCTGAAGCACAGCTACCCTTTTCTCTGTGACACTCAGTAATTTAAGACAATGTAAGCTTTATGAAATTTATGCCTGATTTACAAAAACTTGGGTGGGGATCAGGGATTTGGAAGAGACAAGGAGAACTGAGATGGTGAAATATCATCTTTCCTCAGGCTCCCTGTAGTGATGGAAACAGAATACTGCTGTCCATTACCCTGAATCAAAATTAGTAGTTAAAGATGTTGGGAAAGAGAAATTCTCCTCCTCACAGTCCCATACTCTATGCCTGGGAACTGAAAACCCAAGAGCAGTGCTATGGGGACACAGAGAAGCTCCAGACACGTCATAACGCATGCCACTTTAAGATACCTACAATTATTTCTAACACTTGAGTATTACTCTCAAACATCAAAATAATATATGCCTTTGAAGCAGGGGCTCATATCAGAATAATAGCAATTATATGCAGTTTTGTTGGATAAACAAATGCTTGTTTATCCTCACAAGACAATCCAATGTGAAGCAAATAAAAATTTGCAAGGAAGAAATACAGTATATTATATATCATTGGTCTTATTCCTAATTTTCCTTAGAACAAATCTAATTTCTTCTTCAAGTCTGCTAAAAAAAAAAAAAAAAAAAAAAAAAAAAAAAAAAAAAAAAAAAAAAAAAAAAAAAAAAAAAAAAAAAAAAAAAAAAAAAAAAAAAAAAAAAAAAAAAAAAAAAAAAAACCACATATTTACATCAGTAAACTGTTCTTTTGACATTAGTTCTTCCTGATGTTGTTGATCTGTAATTCAGTGGAGATCTTCCTCGGGCACAGGGGCAGCAAAATGAGTCTTGGAGACTCAGAGTAGAAGGCAGAACTCTTTGCCTGAGCAAGAAAATGTCACGTTGCTTAATAAGGTTAGTGCATCTCGGTTATCACTCTCCTTGGAAGAATTTCCCAACATAAAAGAGTCTTCTAGGAAGGCTTGACACAAGGCAAGTGGTATTTGGAGCAGCAGGGCTGATTTGTGTAGTAAGAAGTGCAAAACCCAGATTCCCTAATTGCTGCTGGGTAAGATACTGTGTCTAAGACAATGCGACAAGCCATAATGATGCCGTAAGGCTGTCCTGGACGTCGGGTGACATGAGTACATACTTGTTCCTAGTCTATCCCATCCATTGGCTACATCCTCCCTACAAGAGAATCCTTTTTCCTCCCTTTCTCTTTCCTTTTCTTTCCCTGTCCTCCCTTTCCCTTCTTTTGCTTTCATTAAAGAAATCATAGATCTGCACAGCCATGAAGCAAGACTGTTAACTTGATTGGCTTCAGGTGCACCTAAGAGATTATCAAAACACACTTTTAGGTGGATTTGGGTGGGTTGTGAAGAGTGACCTGGGGTACTGTATATGGTCCCTGGCACTATCCACTCTCACTCTCTTCTTCTCTGTTCCTTGGTGGCTGTGAAGTAATGAGCCACAGTCCAGCATGCCCATCTGCCATGATACTCCTGCTTTGACACCAGCCAACCATGAACTAACTCCTGTGAAGCAATGAGCCGAATTAAACCTCTCCTCTTTTAAGCTGTAGGTGCCCGCTATTGTGTCCCAGCAATTAAAAAAAAAAAAAGAAAAGAAAAGAAAAAGGAAAACTAATACAGAAAGAAAATTTGTACTATAAACAGGCCCACTTAGCTCTGGAAAATTGCTCTCTGACCTTAGCATATAATTTTGGAAATGGAGACCAAGTCTGTACAAGAGGAAATCACTCTTCCTAATGCTGAAGTCTAGTATCACCTCCAAGCCCAACAGTGCCCATACAAACCCAGAACTTCCAAAGCTGAATCGCTATAGCTGGGGCCCTAGAACCTGTCACTCTAGCAGCTCTTCAGATGATTCTTCTACACAGCTGTAGAGAAAGCATTCATAGGAAGCCAAAAGGACAAGAAGACATGGAGCAGGAAAAAGGATCTTTTTTTTGGGGGGGGGGTTTGTTTTTGTTTTTGTTTTGTTTTTGTGGTATTAGGGTTTGAACTCAGGACCCTGTGCTTGCCAGGTAGGCGCTTAGTCTTCTAAGCTATCTCCCTGGCCCACATCAGACTTTTAAGCCATTCACACCAAAGAAATTTTAAGGAAAAGAGGAACAGACACCTGGTAGGAGCTTCTGGGAAAAAAATTTTCAGGCATTATAGAACATATAAGCTTTGCAACTGCTTCCTTTCATTTACCAAACACGAGTCCGCAGCTGCTTCTTCACCTTTCCACTCACGATGAGTCCCTGAGCTGACTGCAACCATCTCAGCAGGCTGATTCCCAAAACAAGAAGGAAGCAGCAGTAAAAAAAAAAAAAAAAATCTTAAATACAAAGAGCCTGTGAGTTTATTTTGCTGACAGCGAATTAGAAGAAAAGGGAGCAGAGGAAGATAGCATGTTACTTGCCAGCCAGTCCTGGGAGCAAAGAACCAAAGAATAGAGTCACGCTGTCCGAATCCCTAGGGCTTCAGAGACGGGGGCTGGAAAGTAAGAGATAGACGTGGGACTGAAACGCAGGGGCTGGACCAGGATGCATCAAGCACACCCTGGTGGGAGGCCCGAGCATGAGCCTCCAGCTTTGGAACCCAACATCTGCCTGTCTTCAGCATACTAAATTATCTGCTAGCAAGCAGTTGCAGCATTCACAAAGATCAGGGGCGCGGGACACTTAGAAAGTCAGTGGTAGACGTAAATATTTACCTAGCTTTTGCCTTGGAGTTGGTCTAGACCAATTTTACGTTATTGGCAAACTCTATGAGTTTAAGGATCTACTATATTTTATCAGAAATATGTGAAAAAATAACACAACAACTGAGAAAGAGAGATGTTCAGCGATGAGAGTTCGTCCCAGCCGTGTCTCTGAAACTGAAAGCGTCGCAGTCTAGGCCGTAGTGCTTGACTCTGAGGGAGTGTGCTCGTGTGAGGAAGTCGAGCACGCTCATGATCCACCAGGCTCTGCTAAGCAAAGTCAGAGCGGCTCGGTCTCATATTCAGATTGAAACCATCTCCAGGATCTCAATTTGATCTCAGAAACAAATGAAGAAATCAAGTGGGTATATAAAATAAATTTGCCTTCTAGGACATCATATTTCTAGGCCTGCTGTAAATGTTAGCTCACTGTGTCTCACTTCTTTTTACTGCTTTCTTGTCATCGCCCCTCTGGTTTTATTGTACACATGCTAGATGGCTCACCTCACAACAAGAGCTTATGGTTCATTTCCTTCAAGAGGCCACTTCCTCTGAGTCCAGATTCTGGACCCTTTCCCACGTGAACATGTGCTCTGACCTAGTTAGATATTTAAACCTCAAAAGAAATGGTGGTAGTAACTGGTTGTGGTGGCTCATGGCTGTAATCCCAGCATTTGGGAGGCTGGGGCAAGAGGATCAGTGCAAGTTCAAGACCAGCCTAGGCTACAAAGCTGAGCTCAAGGCCAGCCTGAACTGCATAGTGAGACCCTGTATTAAAAAAGAAAAAAAGAAAGAAAGGAAGGAAGGAAAGAAAGAAAGAAAGAAAGAAAGAAAGAAAGAAAGAAAGAGTGGTAGATAAACTCATGACAACCTCCTAGAAAGTAGAGAAACATGAAGAAGAAATAAGAAAATTGTAAGACCAGTTCTGAGAACCTATTATTTGAATAATAAGATTTGTTATAACATAAGCACTGCTGCTATGGTTTGAATGTGTTCCCTCTATTTTATGTACTGGAACCTACATAATCAACCAAAACTGAGAGGTAGTGGAGTAGAGGTGATTAGGCATTAAGACGTATTAATACAGCTTTCTTAGGAATTAGTCCATTCTTATAAGAATGCATCACTGCAAATAAAAGCTTCCCTTCAAATACATTTACTTACTCTTCTGCTTTGCCAGGGTAAAACCCTCATGAGACCCTTGTAAGCAGCAAGGTCTAGGATTTCCCAGCCCCAGAGCTGGGAGCCAAAATAAATGTGGATTCTTTATAAGTTATAAAAAGTCTTAGTATTTGATAACAGCACATGAAAACAGACTAGAACAACTACCTGTCTACTATCCTAATTAAAACATAATTATATTCAGATATCAAGAGAATAAGAAAGAATATGAGTGTGTGTGTGTGTGTGTGTGTGTGTGTGTGTGTGTGTGATGGAGAAAAAGGAGGAGGTTTAACTTCCTCATATTTCTAGTACAGAAATCAATAGTTAATATCTTACACAGATAGTCAAAGAAGTTAAAGTCGCTATGCACCAGAAATACCTGCATACCCTTGCTTAGCCCAGAACAGTAGCTAACCCGTGGAAGAAATCTACATATCAGTTCTAGTTACTTTTCTCTCCTTGCTGAGACAAAATACCCAACACCCAAAATTAAAGAGAAGCCTTGTATAGCTCACAGCTGGTGGGGGTTTCAGTCCATACTCAGCTGGCTCCAAGGCAGGATGGCATGGTGAGGGGAACACTGAGGCAGCAGAAGACAGCAAAAGGGGTAAGCAAGCCTCTTTCATCTCTTATATGGTATACAGGCTTCCTGCCCTAGGGTGGGTATAGCACACACACCATCTCCTCATGTGCAGGCTCAGGATATTAACAAGTTAAACACGTAATTTGAACAAAATTGATAAAACTTAAGATTATTGTAGTAAGTGAGATAAGCCAGACTCAGAAAAACAAAAGTTGTATATTCCTCCTAATATGTGCAACCTATGGGGGAAGAATGACATGAAAGAAGAAAAGATACTGCAAAAGAAGAGGGAAGCGTGGATGCCTAGATAGAGTAACGGTGTGGATAGATAGGATCAATACATTATATACATGTATGAAAACATTGCTCTGAATAGTCTATAATTTTCAAAAACAAATGCTGTTGTGAAGTTTAAATGACGCAAGGACTAAGGAAACATTCCAAACTAAGGAATGTTTGCCACCTTATAAGCATGAATTCTTTCAAATATTTAGCATGAATATATAGCAGGTACAGTGGTAGACATGAAGGATTCATCAGGGAATCAAGAGTATCTCTGGCTCAATGGCTTTTACCTCTATTCATGGGGAAGAGGCAGAAGCTAATTAATAAGCAGAAGCTGGTTAAATTATGTAATACATTAAAAAGTGATAAGTGACCCATGCTATGACATAAAAAAGCAGGAGTATTGGATTGTTAGAAAAAGGAAATAGGTTCTCATAAAGAGAACCTATTGACCTTTGCCTGGCATGTGCAAAGATCTGGGTTCCATTCCAAGCACCACCAAAAAAGGAAGAAGGGGAAGCAGGGAAAGAGAAAGAGAAGAATGG
>PVJA010043100.1:0-16923 GCA_004027025.1 Myocastor coypus | reverse complement strand
AGGGGGAAAAGAAAAAAAAAAAAAGTAATGTGGATTTAGAAAGGTTAATGTTTAGTTGTTTGATCAATTTTATATGCCTATATGTATTAATCTAAACTGATCCGATGATGAAAATATGTAATATAACCATTGTTAAATTTAAACAATAAAAGAATTGGAAAAAAAAAAATGTAACTGAGCTATGATCCTTGAAGAGCCCAAGCCCAGAAGTGCCTTGGCAAATCCCAGTTAGTTCAGCCACACTGCCTAAGGAGCAGTACGATGAGAACCACTTGACCACCCTAAAGAGCTGGGCACTGTGCATCAGGTAAGACACAGGCAGTCAGTCCCCAAAAGCAGAGAGTCAGCATATGCTGGAAGTGAAGGGTAGGTATCACTCACTATGCCCTTCAGATGCTGGTTCTTCAAAACCTACTGTATACTCTATAAGAGAAAAGGGGTAGTGCATGCAAGTACCCATTTCTGCACCCTGAAGAAAACCAAACAATGAACGTAGCCATCAAAGCAGGACCTTTCGGCACCTTTTACCAAAATGTGTGTGTCATACTACAATCAGGCCATGACACTTGTCTGGACCTCACATTTACCATGTGTGGAAGCTTATTTACTCGTAAACAAGGTAAACTCCACAAGGCATTTTGGAAGTATATCTACTCAAAGTCCAGTAATACTAAAGGAAGGGTGGGTGTTAAGCTTCCAAGCTTCATAGCCACTTATACCAAACTGGAGCTCACTGATCCTGGGGAGTTTGGACACTTCTAATATCCTTTCTTTTCCTCACATTATAACAAACATTTTTTTCACAGAACAGATCCATTACAGATATCCTGAGACTCTTTTGGCAGAAACAACCCTCAACAAACTGTGAAAGCATCACAGAAATGTCTCAGAAGCTACAGATTCCATACAAGCCTCTTCCCTTTCCTTCTGACATTGCAACAATATAGCAGGGCTCTGAACCTAAAGCTCCATTCAAAGGTTTGGAAACCCACATCTCCTGTAGCCCTTTGACTACACCTGGCCCTTGAGTGACAATCTCCTATCTTCACTAACAGCCTGCAGCCCACAGCTAGCACGACATCCCACATCAGCCTGGGCTCCTCCTCTCCTCCTGACAGTCCCTTTTGTCTTTCTGTTAAGTGATTCATTTCATCAAAGGATGGCCTCCATTATTTATCTTAGCACTGTCCTGTTTTTGTTAAGGTCTGTTTGACTCACAGCCTCTTTGTACCACCCCTAACAACACTCTTGAATGCCCCTGCACTTATGGAACGTAAGTAGCTGAATAACATTTGTACGTTCAAAATCACTCATGAATTCAGCATAAAAGCCTTGGTCACAGCCTCCTCTGGCTGCGGGATACCACAGATGCCCCCTGTTGGTGGGCACTTTCCTAAGGAGCCAGACTTCCCCGACAACACTGAGAACTCTTTTTTTTAATGGATTAATGGATAGCTCCATTAAAATATAATGCCCATATTGTAGCATTTGCCCAGATAAGTAAAAGATTAACATTATTTGATATATTAGTGGAAACATACAATCATGACTTCGTCCAATTCTAGAATATTTTTGAGCTCTCAAAAGAAACCTAGTTTTCATTAGCAATCACTCCCCATTTCTACAATCTTTTCCACCCATTTGTAAGCAACTGCATATTTACTTAATAGATTTTCCTATTCCATGCATATAAAATAAATTAAATTATGCAATAAATAATTATGTGTGAAGAGAACACTGAGAACTCTTAACCTGAAAAGCTTCTACATTTTGCTAATTCTCCCCTACCCAGCCAGCACACTGGTTTCTATTCCCTTCTGCTGCATTAGTCAGAGGTCTATGTGGGAGAGGTCTGCTGAAAAGGTTACCTACCACGTCAGGGCCAAAGACTGCAAAATACAGAAGATGAGTGCAAGTCCCTTGTTATGCCACTGAAAGAAAGAGGATACAGTTACAGGAAAATAGGTGACGTGGGGATTAAACTAAGGAGGTTATGAAAAATTAAAACATTTACTTACCCAAAAGGCAGAACACAAGGTAAGAGTAAAGCACAACTAGAGGGAGAGAAAACATTAATTAACACATGACACAGAGTTGTTTTAAAAACCCTAACTCTTAGCAAACAGCACACTCATGAAGATGCAGTAATCAGTCTTCTTGTGAGTTTCACGAAGACCAACTGAGCCTTCATTTCACATCGTTTAAGCCAGCAACCCAACCATAATTGGCAACGGAGTTAAAGTCCTCACGAAATAGAACAAGCCAAATTAGTTAATAGTGTCAACTAAAGAAAAAGATAATAAAATCACCTTTCTTGCCTGCATATTCATCCATCCATCTTTTCACACAGACATACTAAAGGAAGCTAAACACATGATATGATTATGCATTTTTTTTAATGTATTTAGTACAGGGTCTCAGTACACAGATCAGACTTGTAGTGATTCTCCCTTTTTCAGCCTCCCAAGAACTAGGATTACAGGCACACACCACCATGCCCAGTCTCAATCACCTGCTCAGCTAGCCCAGGAGGGGGGGCAGTATGGCACACCCGGGTTTCAACCCCAGTCCCTGCATCTGCTTAAGCAGGCACATTAATCCACCAAGCTATCTGGCTGACCCTGCCTCTGTATTTTAACTCTTGCCAAACACTGTCTCTAGTGTTAAAGGGCATGTGACATCAAAGGTCAACATGCGATGTCAATCTCAGTCAGCAAGCCAGATACTTATTTACATGTCACCTGACACTTTCTCTAAATCTGTTCTTAGAAAGCACTTTCTGCAAGATACTTGCCTACCTGAGAACAGCTGGAGTTTGAGCCATCACCCATGCCCTCCAGCTGTACCCATCAATAACAGAAACCATGCAACCAACAAGTCTAGGATATGTCCTTGTTGACACAAAACCAATAGCACACACAGTCATTGCTCTGGAGAATGTACTTACTTGAACAACTGAGTTGTATACAATGAACTCTAAGTATGTTGTCCAAATGTTGTAATGCTTATAATCCCACCAAGAGTCAGAGAATAGAGTTTGAAATTATTTTAACAGCCACACCAAAGACTTTTCAAAAATGAGAGAAGCATTCTCAGTTGATGGGAGAGGAGTACATAGCCATAGTGAAAGTGTTGCTACTGGAGCAGGGCACAAGGGTGGAGGACTGATAAAAATGAGTAACTACTTCTTAAAGTGAAATAATGTCATGGGGGGGGGCCACTCTGAAGGTTTCTGGGTTATCCCATCAATGCTCCACCTCTGTTTGGCTCCCACAGGCTCTTATAACCATGTGGGCTGGGAACGTGACCAGCAACGCCCCCTGCAGGTGCCTTATGGAACTGGCAGTCTTAACACCCCAAAAAAACAAAGGCAGGGAAGCAACAAGGTTGAATGTTAGATGAAAAAAAATGCTCCCTTCTGGCACAGGGCTTCATGGACTGGATAAGATAAAAGACGGGGTAAGGGGGTCCTTAGGTTTAAGAGGGAGAAAAATTCCATGCAGCAGAAATAAAAACTGCTATACAAGAAGCACAGATTAAAAGCAGAACTCACCAGCACCAGGATGGTGGCAATCAGACGTGTGGGCTCAAACATGCGCTTCAACTGCTTCATGGGGCCCATGAGGAAGATGGTGCTAGGAGACAAACACACAGGCAGTGGCTCAGAGCAGAGCAGAGCTAGCCCAGGGGTGTCACACACCTCCCCCAGACCGCCTGCAGCAGGAAAAGCAGCAACAGCAGCTGACATGTGACACCGCACCCCTGGGTCAAGCACTATGCTCCCGAACCTCTCTGCCTTCCCCTCATCTACTCCATCAATGGCGTGTTCATGGGGTGTGACCTAAAGATATGGTGAATGTTTGGGTGTGGTTTTTTTAAATTGATTACAGTAAAAGACACACTGCCATGAATCCCCTCACTTCCAACATGCCTATCCTATCTTTCTTGCCACTTTCTAAAGGAGTGCTAAAAGTCCTCTTTTTTTGTTTTGTTTTGTTTTCTTTTCTTTTTTGTCTTTTTTGGAGACAGTTTCTCGCTGTGCAGTTCAGGCTGGCCTTTGAGCTCATTTTGTAGCTCAGGCAGACCTTGAACTCACAATGATCCTCCTGCCTCAGCCTCCCAAGTGCTGGGATTACAGGCATGCACCACCATGTCCAGTGAAAGTCCCCTTTTGTGAGTGTCTTTAGCTGCTCATGGTTATTTTGACCCCAAGTCACATGGTGCCAAATCCAGTGAAGGGGGGGGGCAAAGTTGCTTTGTAGTATTTTTGTGTGGCAGGAAATGGCAAAAATCTTTGAATCGATTCAGGACATCAAGGCAGCCATGACAGCACAACTAAAGACATTCACAAGAGAGACTGTCCAGAATGGCTTCAGAAAGTGACAAGAAATATGGAACAGGCGTGTTGGAAGCAAGGGGGAGAACCTGAGAACTAATAGCAGTGCATCTTTCACTGTGATCGTTTTTTTTTTTTTTTCTTTATTTAAGCATCACCATATTTTTTGATAGCCCCTTATATTTCCAGAAGAAGAACCACATAGCAGGTTACAACTCCAGGCTACCAGGCCAGTGCAGCCGGAGCTGGACTGCAGCTGCACTGGCTCTACACAGTGTGGTTCACACCCACAGCTCGGTTCAGTGACCTCTCCCAAGGAGCCACCTTGCATCCTTGACAATCTCCCATTGGGAACCAAAAACCAAAAGGCTCAAGTAATTTAAAAAGAAAAAAACACAGGCCTATAACAATACTGTCTAATATTTGCCAAATATCTGCTAAATACCAAATATTACTGTACATACATTATTCATTTCATCCCACTGACAACTTACTGAATAAAGCTTTTTTTTTTTTTTTTTTTTTGTTTTGGACAAGGTCTCACTAAGTAGTCCAGGCAGGCCTCGAATTTGTGGCAACTTTCCTGCCTCAGCCTACCAAATGCTGACATGCACCACCACACCTTACTTGAGTTAGGCATTATTATATTGTACTTATTTTAGACATGTACAAAGGAGGATCAGAAAGGTTAATTTACTGCTCCCATATCACACAGCAAAGAGGAAGAGGAAGGAGGAGAATGAATGCATTACGCACATGTAACAAGTCCCTGTGGTGAATATAATTACTACATTCTGCAAACACGTATTAGTACAAATTTATAAATAAAAAATTTAAGTACAGCATACATACCAAAACCATATTACAGACTACAAGACCACAAACCCCTAGTTGCTACCATTCCCTCCCTTTATGATTTCCTACACAGCGCTATGAAAAGTGTATTCCCATCGGACTTGCTACAGTCTCCTGTGGACTTTCCACGTACTGTGCAATTACACTCAGTCTATATTACACATTTGACCTACACTGTGCCCACAGCAAACTGCCTCAAAGTCAGTACTTGGGGAAACTTGGAGAAGCAATATTAGATATTGCAGAGGGCCAGCACGTACCAATAAATTAACTTCAAAAAGATTCAGGAACTCAACCATGTGTTTGATTTTTCTAGCAGACACAGAGCTGGCTTTGGATACAACTGGGTCAAGGCTCAGTCCTTGTCCAATGACACATAGACACATATTTACTAAAATGCTACCTGCACTGTCACATAAGTAGATACTACAGGAGGTGATCGTCAACTGTACAGAAAAGGAAGTACTCAAGGAAAGCTTCCTGAAGAGGTGACTTTTGAGCCTGGTGACTGCCCCACTTAGAAATATACAATGAGCAAGTATCCAGCCAGTCCAGGGGCTGTAGCTGGCCTGGATATGAGAATGAAGGAAGCGGTGAAACCCAGACAAGGGATGCTGAAGGGTCTCAAGGGAAAGGGATTTGGGCCACGGCTAAGACCACTCAGTTATCACCTTCTGTAGGATGCCCTGCCTGCCTGACTGCCCCCGTAGGTCCAGTGGTACCTCCCTGGGCATCCAGTTTGTATAGCTGCCTGCTGCCCAGCTGGCTGGTAAGCTCCCCACAGTAAGGGATAAGCCCTGTTTATCTTGGTGGCCTAACGGTGCAGCAGCACAACCCCCAGTGAACATCAAAGCCAATCAATAAGGAACAAAAGGCCAAGGGGACAAAGAAAAAGGGGCTTATAACCAAGCTCAAAGAAAAAGGGGCTTATAACTGCCCTGAGGAACAGTCATGGGGAGTAAGGCAACCTGGAGCCCCAGACCTCTGCACCACTTAGAGATACAAGATGACCAAGCTCAGGTTGGAGCGGGTCATACAGGCAGAGGCCAGGCCAGCACAGCCAGCTGGACAGGTAGGGCTGGAGATGTTGGGATGGGTAGGGAGGAAGCCTCAGAGTGAATGAGCCTGACCTGGGGTGTCTGCAGTGTACAAAATGATGTCACCCCAGGAAGCACCCACCCAACACCTGCTGGATGAAGCTGGGCTGGTTAGACACTAAGGAATAATCAGGTCTGTGCTTTCAGAACCACCCATGGGGCTCTGGGGGCAGCGACACTAGAAACGGGGAATATCCATCCAGATGCCCTGGTCACACATTTCTCCTGCTTTCTCCCTAGGTATCCCAAAGACCACTAAAGATATGCAATATTTTGAAATAATATGCACGACTGTGATGCATTCCAACTACCATTTTCTTCTCCAAATCTTCAAAACTGCTGGAGCATCTGCCTTCACTTCCCCCACACACAATCTACATCCATTTATCCACCTACTCACTGGTGAAGATTAGGTAAAAAGTGGGTTACCTCCCAATTGATGCGATGTTCCCCAAAGTGTAAAACACTGCAAACAGGTAGAGTCCCTTCTTGGGCACCCATAGCAGGAGAGTTCCCTGAAAAACAAACAGGTCATTTACACAAGAGCAACCATCCCACCACACCAATACCCAGGAGCTCACAGAGGAGCCCTCCCCACTGTCTACTTTTTCCTCTTTTTTCCCCTTCTTTCCTTTTCACAATACTGTGAACTTAATGCAGAGCCTTCATTCTGAGTTTCATCCTTAGCCCTTTTTTTACTTTTAATTTTGAGACAAGGTCTTACTAAATTGCTAAGTTACCCGGCCTGGGCCTGAATCTGCAATCCTCCTTCTTCAGCTTCCCAGGAAATAAAGATATAGACCACCATGCCCAGACCTCCTACCCATGCATTTTATTTATTTATTTTTTTTTCCAGAACCAGGGATTGAACTCAGGCCCTTACATTTGCCAGGGAAGTGCTTATTCTACTGAGCTAGCTCCCCAGCCCCTACCCACACATTTTAGCAAAGAGAAAAAGAGAAAACATATTGATGAAAGGGAGAGAAGGGAGGGAAACCTTACCAACAGTGAGCACAGAATTCCTATGGCAAAGCACGCAATGAAGCCTTTTATCCTGGTACCCCAGCTTAGTGATGATGCTTCAACAACCTGAAATTAAAAGAAAAAGATTACAGTTGCATATTTACCAAAACCAAGGAAGCACAAAGCTAAATTTAGAAGTAGTGCTAATTTATATTGCAGAAGAAAGGGAGAACAGTATCCATATAATGATAGGCACAGGACCTCATCAAATCAGCTCTTGTCAAAGCTGTAACCTCTTCTCCCCAAAAGGTGATACAAGCTCCCTATGCCTCTGGACAAGCTTCTCCAGAAAGGAAGACCACCTGCCTCAGGCACAAACAGGGAGGTCAACCAGCAAGCCCTACAGTAGCCCAAAACTGTCTGACAGTCCAGCAGGAAGAGAACAATGATGGGAAAGGCCAGAGATCCACCAAACAGGGCCCCATCATCCTCTCTTAGGTCTAGCAGCCCAGCTGCACAGCTTCTGCTCCTACAGCACCTCTGCGACCTCAGCGCAAAGGCTGGCATCCTCACTGTGGACCTCCATGCTCTCCCCCTCTGCAAGTGCTGGTCTCAGGCAAATCACCCAAGCATGAGACAGCCTCACCGCTGGCTGCTCTGGTCATCCACCGTCTGCATTCTGGCTGGCTCCCTCCCCAGAGCAAAGTTCAGGAGAAGCCAAGATTTCCAGAAAAGCTATACAGACTGGAAAGGCCCTATGTAGCTGCTAATGGTTCTTTTACTGAGGAGGAAAATACAGAGTTAACTTTTTACAGTTAAATTTCTGTAACTACCTACTCCCATGAGTAGATCTGTCTTCCAGTCTCCCAGTAATGCCAGGTACATATTTCCCTTATCTGATCAACTGTACCCTAAACTCATATGCTATCTCCAACACATGCTTCCTGCAACCCTGAGCCTCACCCCACTGGGAACTCCAAGCTTGTCCGAGTTTGAACTTACACACTTGCAACATATAGGATGTAGCTTTCATTTAGGCCAATCAGTAACAAGAACATAAGATGTAATCAATCAATAACTGCCAAAAACTCTACTTCTGTACTTCTGTTTGATTATCCCATATAAGCCCCAAAACACAGAGGATCAGGCCCTGACATTTTGAGAGCGGATTGATTCCCTGAAAGAGCTCATCAACAGGAAAATAAATCTGTGTCCAAATCCCGGGTGACATTCTGGGATCTGCTGCATTACCAAGTCAAAGATGGCATCCAGGGCCAGGGATACCACTCAGAGGCACAAGTGGCTGACAATGAGAGTAAGCTACAAGGTCCTGAGTTTGATACCCAGGGAAAAAAAAAAAAAGATGACAACTAAACCTCACCCTTCCAGCTGGGCATGGTGGCACATACCTGTAATCCCAGCACTTGTGAGACTGAGGCAGGTGGATTGATGTGAGTTTGACACCAGCTTGGGCTACAAAAGTGAGCTCAAGGCAAGCCTGAACTGCATAGCGAGACACTGTCTCCAAACAAAACAAAACCTTCCCAGGCATCCCTGACACACAAAAGAGTATCACTATTTCTGCCTGAACCCAGGCAGCTTCAGGGGGAGGCCAAGTCTAAGGCAAGTCTGAGAATATTCACCCAGGGTTGACCTGGGAATACACTGTGGTCCCCACTGCCTGCCACATTCCACCCAGCTGATGGAGTGAAACAGCTGGTAGAGAAGGGATGCTCTGGGACCTGTTTGCAACCTGTCAAACTGGAAGCTGGAAGAGAAGGACCAGAGGCTCCCTCCGGTGTGGCAGGCAAAAGCAAGATAGCTTTGTCTCCACTCCTAAGAAAGGTATGTGGGTCATCGAAAGGATTCCCTTCCCACTCCCATGGGGCCACATGAATTGAAACAAGTTCCTGATGCTGCAGTCACACACATGCACAGCTCCAGTGGGAGCTCATGGCAGCACATGACCCTGCACAGAGGCACACTCAGGGATGGCACAGAGCTAGCATACGACAAAGAAGCCATCTGCTTTCATGCCCAGGACTCTTCACCTTGAGGAGTCTGTTTCTTAAACTCCCTCTGGCTCCAGAATAAGACACCTGACTCTGTTATCAGTCGGCACTGGGCCCAAACAACAGTTAGAAAGCTTCTCACCACCATGGAACCACCCTTCAATGGCAGGAAAAAAATGAAAAACTAATCCCTCTTCCCACTGGAGCAGGAACAAAGAACTCACCTTGTGAGAGTGGAAACAAAAACAAAGCTGCATACAGGGAGAAAAAAGGAGCTGCGGGGTGAGATCAGATTTGGTACCTGAGCACTGCTTGTCATCAACAGCAATATTCAGAGAGATTCAACCTTTTTTAAAAAAAGTTTTAACAGGATATAATTAAATATCACATTTTGATTGGTCCTGGCATTCAGAGAGCTAAAAAATCTCAATGAACAATGAGATTCCAGCCAATTTAAAAAAAAAAAAATCCAATCGCTAGCAAGAAGTTCCCCCCAAAACATGTTTCTGCTTTCAGAAAGGAAAGGGACACTTTGGTTCCACAAATCTGTCAAGGTAAATCCATCCAAAGATTATCATGTGTTTGCTAGTATGGAGAAAACGGCTGTATGTGGCTCCCAGTTCTTTCACCTGCACACATGGTCAGAGAGAAAGCAGCAGCCACTGTTACTTCTATCTGGACTCAGTGAAATCAAACACTTCTTTTTGAAAATTACTTGAGTTGATGTACAACATCTCTCTAAATCACCGTTGCTGGAAGCTGTACTAGGGCACAAACTGGATGACTGGTTGCTTGGGGGGGGGGCATGAAGGTTAGCTCAGCTAACAGTA
The DNA here is from genome assembly GCA_004027025.1 of Myocastor coypus. Lineage (NCBI taxonomy): Eukaryota > Metazoa > Chordata > Mammalia > Rodentia > Myocastoridae > Myocastor > Myocastor coypus. Next base: position 6,830 of record PVJA010043100.1, on the reverse strand, counting down.
CCTGGAAAGAATGTGTAGGCCATGTGTTCAGAATCTGTCTGACAGGCAGTTGTGCACAAAAATCCCTTTGACAGCAGGATATGGAAGGAAGAGGGACTCTACCAAGAAGTACAGCTATGAATTGTTCTGGAGACCAGACTGGTAACCACAACAAGGTGAGAATGGAATTCCGTTTTATTCCTGTGACTGAAGGTCAGACACTGTTCATACCTTACTTGCCCCAAGAATCCTTCACAGAAAACCCAAAACCTATACTTTCAGAAGGAAATCCTCCAAAACTAGGACTTGAGGGACATCCATCAAGTATCAATTAGAAAGATCATCAGAAGGTTACGACCAAAGACAGCCACGCAAATTTTATATCCTCCTAGGAGAGCAAGGTCTGCATTACTCATAGTTTTATGGTTTGCATCAAAACACCAAGAACTTTACACAGCACTCTTGCTAATAATGTGAGATTTTTAAGGCTACCTCCTCCAGCTTACCGTACAAATACCACCACAGAATCCTACAGCATTGCTAACCTCAAAACCATGAACAATGTGAGATACACTGACACTGATATTCAAATGGAAGTCCCAACCTTTCTAAGTTAAAATTAAGCCCAGGAAGCCCAGAAAATTAAGCCTGTCAGCTACAAACTGCTACCAGGAGTTCAACTCCAGAACTATTACCCAATGTGACGCACAACAGAGGAATCTCATATGGAAAAAGGAAACTGACAACAGTATTTCAGAACATGAGAAAAGCACCTAATCTTTAAAAATCAGGTGTAACCTCTGCCTTAGTTTACAATAGCAAAGGCCTTCATCTTATCCAACACAGGCATTCACTATTTGCAGTAAAAACTCAGCATTTATGTTTTCAAACTGTAATACAGCACTCACGCTTTCCGCAAGTGCAATGCCTGCTGGTCCTAATGTCAACACTCCACTTCCAAGTCTTCAGAACACAAAGTGTTTCTCTCAGCCCAGCAAGTTCCTCACTGCTTGCTGGAAATCTATGGAGCATAAAGCCTTAGAAGACAAGGAGAGTCAACCACCGTGTCACATGTCTGTCATCCCCTCTAAAGTTCAACAAGATACATCAACCAAAAAAGAACCCAAGGAATTACCGCTGAGTCCCGTCTAATGAATAAAGGCAGTAATTTACAAAGAATCCACCAAGCTGTTGTGAAATATGTTGTTTTTTTTTTTGTTTTTTTTTTTAATGGAGCCTCATTTCCCTAGCTCTTGATTCGTACAGCGTTGAGGTGAAAATGTGGAAAACAATCTGAGATTTCAGGGGGCTGGAGGAACCAGTATCAAACAAAATAACCCTCAGAATAAAATCAATCACAGAAGCAACAGGTGAGAGCAACAGGCTGCGAAAACCAGGAGAAACAATGATTAAAGTGAAAGAGCAGACAGATTTCCAGTTGGAAAAGGTTTCCGTTTCCACACAGATTTCCATCTTGTTCGACACCTCCTTTTCCAGATGGGAAAACTAACGCGACAAAAGGCAAAATGCGATTGTGTCTTCCAGCCAGGAAAACACAAAGCAAACGCCGCCAGCACTCAGCATGAAAACACCCTTCTGGATGGCTCTCGCCGCCCTTCCCGATACAGCAGCCAGCGGCGCCTGGAGTCCTGGCGCCCGCCGGAAGCGAAGCCAGGTAGGGCGAGGCTGGGCGTCTCTGGAGCGCAAGGCTGGCCGGCGGGAGCCACGCACCGGCGGCCCTGGACGCCGCCACCCGCCGGGTCCCCGCACGCGAGGTGTCCGGGGAGGCTACGGGGGCGGAGCGCTGGACAGCACAGGAGCCCCAACAGGGAAGGCAAAGAAAGCGGAAGAGCTGCCCGACCAAGAACGCCCGGGGTGCCGGCGTCGCCCCGCGTCCGCAGGGCGCTCACCTCGGACAGGCCGCTGCGGTCCTCCGTGTCCTGCCCGCTCAGCACCTTCTTCAGCTTGTCCATCCCGAGCCCCGCCGCGGTTCCCACCCGGCCCTCCCTCCGCGCCGCCTGTTGCGCGAGGCCGCGGACAGCGCTTCCGGGCGCCCCGCCCACCTTCCGGACCGCCCCGAGGGCTGGCGCGAGGGGCCGCCCAGGAGGCGTCGCCGAGCGGCCGCGACGCGCCCGCCCGCGCGCCCGCCGTGTGCCGGAAGTGGTCGCTCGTGGGGCGGTGGGTGCCGCCTGTGCGGGGCTCTGGAGACATAGGGAGATTGAAGCTTTGTGCAGACTTGTGCACCGAAGGTATGGTTGTCAACTCGGTGAATATACTACACAGAGAATTTCTTTGATTTAAAGAATCAAGGAAAGATTCTTTAAAAAAAAAATCACAGGAGGGCACCGTGGAAGAAGTTCGGTCTGTGGCAAACTTTGTGGATATGTAAAAATCAGGCAACACCGCTATGATTCCCACTGGAAATGCATCAAGAAGTTTGGGCAGAAATCAAGGATCGCTTCAGCTTGGCCAAAAGGAAAGGAATGTTGGGTATCTTTGTGTTTGTTGAATGGTTTGTTTTACTGACCTCAAGCCAGACTCCAGCAGGATAATTCTATGACGGAGAGTCCGTGCGACCCCCAGCCCAAGGCCATAGAACAGGACGCATGTTGCAAATTGCATGTTGGGAAACATCTGGAAACCGTACTTTAAGATTAAATCCGTTCAGAAAGGTCCACAGGTGATCATGAGCACCTGTAGACCAGTGACAACACCTCTTTCCCTAACAACATTTACGAAGTAATACAGCTGCTGTGTCTCTATCGGGAAAATTCAGATACAACCAAGGAGTAGTACCTGTTAGTAATGATTGGCTGGCTAGGCAAAGGATTGACACAGAACCCGGTTTGCTTCAGCATGTGGTTATCATTGAATGCTGACGCGACGTCATCTTTATGAACACTCACACATGCTTGATCTTTTCATTTTAATTTATACCACAATCCTTGAATAGCAGTGCTGCTGTTCTTGCTTAAGTGGACCTGCAGTGATCACTTTCTAGTTGCCAGAACAAAACACCTGAAAGGAGGAGAGGTTTATTTGTCTCACAGCTTTGGTGAGTTCCATCCGTGGTAGGCTGTCTTCAAGGGAGAAATGGCATGGGGGAAGGGCCGGCAGGAGAAAAGCTGCTTAGATCATGGGGCCAAGAAGCAGAAAAAGAAGAGGGGAACGAGGAACAAGAATGCCCTCATACAGGTCACAGTGCAGATAACCTATCTCCCATCAGGCCCCACTTGCACAGGTCATTGGGTGAGTTCAGAGATGAATTTGGTGTCTTCACAGGCCAGTCACTGTCCAAAAATGAGACTGAGGAAACATTTTAGACCTAAACCATAAGAGCTCCTTGCTGTTTCATCCACTCAGGAAAACTTTTCAAATATCAGGACCTTGTGCCAAGTTATCCATTATGGAAGCAGGAAAATCAAATCTGTAACTCTAGCACTGCTATTTAACAGCAGTGTGACCCAGAGTGAGTTATTTTGATATAGAACTTAAAGGATCAGAAAGACCAAAGGTAAGAAGAAGGACTTTACTAGGTATACACCTGGTTCCGTGGACTTCTGTCCAAAATGATTGAGAACTAAACAAAAGAGAAACTGTCATTTTTATACATTTTTGAGAGTGTTGGCCCAAAACTAGGAGGAGGTGTAGAAGCTGAGAAAAAAAGCAGTTAGTGACAGTTTAATAACAGCCTTGAAAGGAGACAAATTCCAGGATGTCACAGGACCCTGTTTACAGAAACACCATTGCCAGCCTTATCACCATCAGAGCAGAAAAGTCAGCTGGACTTGCAGAACAGCACATTCCTGAGAAACCAGGACATCACAAAACTCAGCCTAATTTTTAGCCTTACCTGTAACAGAAGTGGTCAGCAGCTACGGAGAGGGGTTACTTGGGGGAACTGTTGATGCAGGGAAGAGAAAAAAAATTTTTCTTTTCTCTAAGTTCCAGTTCCACTTTATCCCTCCCCTTTGCTGCTCTTTATAAACAAGCTTTAGTAGCATCATTATCATTTATTCTGTCATTTGGAAGTGACTATTGAATAGAAGTCGGTACCTGGTTAGTGCCATTAGTCAGGTAGCAGAGTGCCTGTCCACCAGAATCTACAGCTGACTGAATATTTTCTGACAAGTAGAGGTGGAAGATAAGAAAAATAAAGCAAGCTCCTGAGTTGATCAGAACTATCGCTATTAAGATTCTGAATCCACCAAACAATGAAAAACTACACTCTGATGATGCCTGGTAAGCATCTTTCTCAACTCTGGACTTGGGCATAAGCTAACTTTTGAATTCCAGCAGTAATGTCCTCAATAACCTTTCCATAATGTTTCCTGACAATGTGGTATAAATACAATGGATGTATCTTTAGGGATTTTTGTTCTAGCATGGCAAGAGAGATTTATAATAAAAAGAGGAGACTTACTGTTGTCATTGCAGCTCCATGTCGATCCTCAAGTTTCCTCCAGATCAATCCTCAGCCATATGTAGCCTGGTCAGCTTCCAGAGTGACCAGAACAGGGCTATTGTTTCCTTAGGCTTCAGCCATGTGTTGACTAGTTAGCTTCTAGAGTAACTAGATCAGGATTGTCATTTTTGGTGGTGGACAATCTCACCACAGGATCAGCCAGTTTAGCCCGAATCCTGTTGGCTAGTTCACCTCTCTTCGGCTGCTAGCTTCAGCCAACTGGAGGGGATCTAAGGCATGATTCTTGCAATTTTAACACCAGTGGAGACAGACAAGACACAGTGTGGGGCCCATCACATATGAGCCCAAAGGTGGCTAGATTTTATTTCTTGACTCAGAATCCCCAGGTTTAAAAGGGTGTATGGGCTCTGTCATTTTTTTCTTGTACCCAGCCAAGGATTTTTTTGTGACCATTTCTAAAGTCTTTGAATGTCTGTTTCCCCAGTTCACAGAGATCATCCTTGATTTGATCTATATTTGGGGTTGAGTAGTTGAACAAGATTTCAAAGGAGACTACCCAGTTTGTTTGGTGGGTGTGCACCTGCCGTGGAGGAGTACCATGGTAAGACTTGATCCTATCTCAAGAGGATTTCTTAGCAATATATTTTTTAAATTATTGAAATGTCTTGTTCATGTGTTCTACCTTTTCTGAGCTCTGTGGTCAGTAGGTTGTTCATAATTTTTGTTTTATTTTTAACATTTGTGTGAGCTCCTCTACTACGTCAACCATGAATCCCAGCCAGTTGGTAGCCTGAATCTTGGGATGATGTTTCTTAACAGCACCTTGGTCACTTCTCATGTCTTCTCACATCCAAGTGGGTAGGCCTCAACCAATCACGAGAAGGTTCAGACAAGCACTAACATACATCAACAGCCTCCTGATTGGGGTAGTTCAGTGAAGTCCATACAAAAGTTCATATGTAACATGAATATCTGGGAACCTGGTAGCCCTGACTTTGGGTTGTTCTGAACAAATAATAGGCATTGCTCATAAACAGCTTTAGTGGTGGCAGTAAGCACAGCACATAGAAATAACAGCCCAGTAATACCTCTAGTGCTGTTTTTCCCATGTGAGACCCTTGATGGAACTCTCTTACAAACCTGGAGGCCATCATTTCAGAGATGGCCAGTGTCTCATCAGAGATGTTTCACGATCCTCTTTGGTATACTTCATATTCTCAAGCAAACCATATCTTTTCATTTTGGGATAGTTTGGGGCCCCTCAGAATAGCGGTTCCAGGACAAGGGGCATAGGCAGGGCCCCTCTTAGATTGTGGGGCTATCATAACAGCCTATTTTGCTTTTTTGCCTTTTGGTTTCCTTGGGTTTCTGCTGTTTTAGTCTGTTGGTATCCCCTACAATATAACAGCCACTGTCTTTGGTGACCAGATAGTCTATTTTTTCTTTCTTGTTTTCAGAACTTTTGTTTGTTTGTTTATTTATTTATTTTTATGGCTGGCTCAGCCTGCCCTGCAGGCAGGGCTGGTGCAGCATGTGGTGCCAGGGATTGAACCGTGGTCCCTGAAGCCGCCTAAGCTTTCCTAAGCAGGCACTTTAGACCACTGAGCCATCCTGCCAGGCCCCGGTGACCATATAGTCTAGAGCTGTAAAATTTCATCTTCGTACTTTATTTTTTCCCCAGCACCAAGGATCCCCTGCACACAGCTCCAAGAACGTATAGTGTAGCAAGGTCATATTTGGAATCCGTGTAGATATTAACCTTTTCATCTTTGCTAGTAAAACAGTTGTTAATACTATCAACTTTTGTCTTTTATGCTGAGGTTCCAGTAATCAGAGGCTGAGCTTCCATCACATAGTCCAGTATCAGCATAGTATATCCTACCTGTTGGACACTTCTAGGACAAAACTCCCATCGGTGAAATATTCAACATCTGGGTCTCTGAGGGGGTGCTCGGTGAGACCCTCTCAGCTCAGGAATACTTCATCCAGTATCTCACAAAATTAAAGAAAAAATCCTAAAATTTATTTTCAATCAGCAGAGTACTACAGTAGCAAAGACAATAAACACCTTAACCTAGATGTTTTGCTCCTAGTTGAACCAGAGGAGCCCCCTTCATGATTGTGTGGAAACCGGATAAAGACACACTGTATCTTACAGTTGTGTGCCACCATGCCTGGCTTGGTTGTTTCTTAATAATAGGCATTATTTTTCTGGAATAAGATGGGATCTCACAATTGTTTTAATTTGCATCTCTCAAATGATCAGTGATGCTGAACATTTTTTCATATATTTATTTATTGTTTGTATTTATTCATCTGAGAAGCATGTATTCAGCACAGATGCCCATTTTAATATTGGGTCTTTAAATTTGAGAAGCCTGATTTTCTTGAGTTCTTTACATGTTCTTTTTTTTTTTTTTTTTTT
>PVJA010043099.1:0-16866 GCA_004027025.1 Myocastor coypus | reverse complement strand
GCTTGTGTGGAGCCCGCTGTCCCGCTCTGGGCTGTCCCCATCCCACAGAACACCTTGAACCCTTTGCTCTCTGTGCTTTCCAGGACCTGCTGCCGCTCCCTGCGATCCCCATTTTATCATCAGTGTTCGTGTCACTGCTCCCTTTCCTGTATTCTGCCCAGCAGTGGGCAGGCCCAGGCGTTTGGCAGCATCTGGAGGGCACATGAGGGGGTGCTCGGGCAGCGCCATCATGGACGACTTCTGTCCCCTGGCACTTCCTCACCGTCACCTTTAGGTGCCTTTGGTGCACTGTTTATTAGCTGTCTTTGGTCTTCAGTTGCTTGGTTTTCAGTCCTGGTACTGGCGTCTGTGCCTACTTTTCTCCAGCTCCTAAAGCAGAGACTCTTCCCTTGGCAGAGCGCCTTCCTGCAGCTGGTCCCGCTAGCCTGCGCCTCCGCTGCACACATCTCTGGACTCCTCAGCCACGCGCTTCACTCTCTTCTTCTTCTGTACCCTGCTACCTCGCTCACCTCACACACAGTGTGTCCTAAATCAAGCTCACAACTTCTCTCTTGCAAGTACTTCCTTTTCACGATAAGATTTAATGGATACAATTCCTTGGCTTAATGGCTTCCTGTCTCTTGTAATGGAGGGGGCATCTCCTCGGTGTCCATGTTTAGTGCCCTCCAGAGTGCCTTTTTTTTGAGACAGGGTCTCGCCATGTAGTTCAGGCTGGCCTTGGCTCATTGTGGAGCCCTGGCTGGCCTCAAACTCACAGGGATCCTCCTGCCTCAGCCTCCTGAGTCCTGGGATTACAGGTATGTGCCCCACACCTGGCCCAGAATTTATTCTTAACTTTTCATACTTAATTCCTTTATGAAGCAACATAGGGGATAGGACTTTATTCTCACACATTCCTGGCTTTGAGTTTCGGCCTTTTGACTTTGGGCAAATTATTTAAATTATCTAAAGCCCAAGTTTTCCTGTGCACTATAGAGTAAATGTTAGTACGAATCACAGGATTGTTGCAAGGGCCGGCACAGAACCGTAGTCGTCCGGCATGGAAGGGCTGCCAGTGCAGTTTCACACACAGGTAAGACTCGGCACCTCAGAGCGCCCGAGGCCTCTGTGGAGCTTGCAAGCCCGCAGCTGTATCCTAGTCCTAGTGTAGGGCATTCGCTCATTATTGAGGGCCGAATGGGGATATCACCTGTGTGCTTTGCGTGGTGTAGGCGTGGGATTCCCAGCTGGTTCTTAGAACTGGCCAAGATGCTCACAAGGCCCTGTCTCCCTTGTATATGGGACCGGGCGGAGCACCGCTCCTCCCGCACCTGAGCCCTCTGCACCTTGGCCAGGGTTCTGCTTCACAGCTCTCCTTGGCCATCTCAAGAGCTTTCTGACTCATTTTGCCCCAGCTGTCAGCAACTCCGATGCCAAAGTTGGCCTTGTAACCATGGTTTAGGCCATGTTTTAATGCACTTTAAAGCCTTCACTGAGGGGCCAGGGAGATAGCTCCGTGGCACAAGTGCCTGTCTGGCAAGTGCAAGGTCGTGAATTTGAACCCTGGTCCCACCAAAGAAAAAAAAAAAAACCTTCCCTGAATCACTGTTTACAAGATTAAGACCAAATCCTTCAGGATGACCTAACTTAACATTTTAAAGTTTGAACTCAGATCATGCCCTCTCTCCTCATTTACACTGCTTTTACCTGACACTTGCTGCTGTCTTCTGGATGTGGTTTTTGCTGTTACGTCACTGTTGCCCTGTCCCATGAGGAAAATGGAATGCAAAGAACGTCAGCAAAATGGAAACTTTTCCTGGTGTTCCCTTTCTTTTCATTATATTAAAAAAAAAACCTGTGATAGTCAGACACGGTGGTGCATGCCTGTAAATCCCAGCACTTGGGAAGCTGAGGCAGGAGAATTTCCACACGTTTCGAGGCTAGCCTGGGTTACATAGTGAGTTCAAGCCCAGCCTGGACTACAAAGCGAGACTCTGTTTGAAAAAAAAAACAAAACACTTTTATTCATACTGTTATTTAATTGGCTTATGTGATATTTAAATTACATGTCAATGTAAAAAATGGTATGAACTGGTCTAGATACAAACTTCTCTGCCTCTGGACAAGTGCATAATTTTGTGCTGCCAGGCACAAAGTAGCCTGGGAGCTCAGCCATTGGCTGCAGGCTTTGGGGAGGGCTGGGCCCGTGAGATCTGTGGGCTGTGGGTTTTGTAGGGCTGGTGGGCCAGGGGAGGCTGCGGGTGATGGATCACTCCATGCTGGGCTTCTCCTGTCGGAAGCAGCCAGGCAGGTGATGCAGTGTGGAAGGGCTTCTCCTAACAACCAGACAGCCTGAACTTTAGTGCGAGGCCCCCAGAAGGGAGAGACGGAGGAAGGCTTCACTTCTCTGGTCCTTGCACCTGCTGCACCCACCGTGGGGCTGCAGAAGATTCCGAGGACGGTGCTTCCTGCTCTGCTGCATGAATACAATAAATCCCAGCCCCACACTGGCATACCCATGTGCGCCCACTGTGCTGCTATAGATAGTGTCTGAGCTCCGCCTTCTGAAAGGAAGGTTGAGACTGTCACTGTCCCCTTTTCTAAAAAAATCGTTTTTAAATTTACATACTTGCATACGTAGTGCTTAGTATAGGAGATTTGTACCTGCAGGTAGAACAGCTTATTATTATTTTTTTTTCTTTTTTGCCTCTCCTCTTCATTTACAAAAGCTTTGTTTCTGTTTTTTTTCTTTCTTTAAAACCCCTTCTCATTTGAACATGTTCTTCCTATATGCAAAACCTGCTTTCCATTTTGCTGCGTATCTACCCTATGGATTCTCATACAGGAGAAACAGCGCAGTATTTTAACTTGTAAGTCTTTGATTTCACTTAAAATTATGGCATGAGGTACATCCACTTATCTCCAGGTGACTCAAGTTTATCCTTTATGGCAGGGCAGTGCTACCCTGTACGTAAGCAGCTTTTCCCTACCCACTCATCTGTTGGTGGGTACGTGGGCCTTTTCCAAGTTAACCGTTATAACCTGTGCTGCTATAAGCACATACATGCAAATAGCACTGTGGTACGGGGCTTTTAACTCTTTTGGGAAATAGCCGGACCAAACGGAACCTTTAGTTTTAGTTTTTTGGGGCGTCTCCTTTCTGATCCCACAATGGTTGCGCCAGTCTGTACTCCCGCCAATAGTGGAGAAGGTTCTTTTGTTCCCATGGCCCCACTGACAGCCTATTGGCCTAGCACCCAGGTCTTTGTTACTAGATTATAGTATTATTTATGTTCCCCAGGCAATCTAGGTATTGGCATGCAAAGAAAATCAGTTACTCATAGCAACTGTGTCACCCTGAGTAACAGCATAGTCAGCAATAGCTAGCATCAAGCACAGACCAGAAAATGATGAATTGTAATAACCAATAGTTTGCTACTTTTATTTTATTTTATTTTTTTATTTTTTTGGGACCGGGGTTTGAACTCACGACCTTGCACTTGCCCAGCAGGCACTTGTGCCTCGGAGCTATCTCCCCAGCCCCGCTACTTTTAACCATATGTACAAGATTGAAACTTAGAGGACTGTGAACGTAGCTCAGCAGCACAGCACCTGTCTGGTAGCTACAGGTCTTGAGTTCGATTCCAAGTACAGACAATTCATGGTTATATAACAAGAACGAAGACAAATCAGAAAATTAGCAGCAAATATGAGCTCAGTAGAGCAGTTTTACCCTAGTGGGAGAAAATTAAAAGGAGGAAGAGGAAAAACCAGAAAAATAAAAGACAGTGAGTTTATAGGTGAGGTTGAAAGACAGGAAGGTAATCCAAGCTTCAGGAGACCGGGGAGGAAAGAGAGAAAACCAGACCAGGAGTCACGCCACAGGACTGCAGGCAGCGTTTGCCTTCACAAAGAAACAGAAGCGAATGATCCCGGGTGGCGATGGGGTACCAGGAACGAAATGTTTGCCAGGCAGATATGTACGACGTACAGCGCTGAGCTGTATCCTTGGCCCCTGTGTCTGTGATTTTAAGCCTGTGTTTATCTTCTGGGGTCTGTAGTGCGTGGTAGTGTCCAGTTCAAGGCACAGCTCTGCTTTTGCTAGGAGACTTGGGGGCCTTTAGAGCCCTAGCGAGTGGGCAGTAGGACTAGCAGGGTGGTAGGGTTCTGAAACTTTCAAATCCACGGAGGCTCAGGGTAAGACTGATGCGTGGCCACAGGCTGAGTGTACGGCGCTTCAGGTGTCCTTCGCCAGCTTGCCCTCAGGTCCCTGACCGCAGACGCCGCCTGGTCACTGTGGGAGCTTCACACTGGGGTCCTCAGATGAAGCCGACCGGGGCTGCTCGGAGACCCAGGGTGGGTCGGGCCCTCCCTAGGTGGTGTCTGACCACGCACGCTTTCTGGGGGACACGGCAGTCCTTTGACTGGAGTCCCCGCTGTGTGGCGCGCCCCATCCACCGCGGACTCCACTGTGGCGTGTTCCGGGAGGCCTCTAGAGTCACCGCTTTCACTGCATGCACTGTAGACTGCGTCTTCTTTGCTCACACAGGGAGCCGAGGCTGGGGAGAGAGCGCAGGCTCTCCTCCCCTTTGACTGTGCTGTGCTCTGTAACTCCTTCACCGGCTCCAGCTTTCCCTTTGGATCCGCCCTGAGTCCCAGGGATCCTCTTCTCTGCTCCTTTCCTTGCCTAGGTTACCGCTTCCCAGCGTCTCTGTATACAGAGCCTTGCAGCAGCTGACGTGCTGCTGCGCACCACTCTCCCGTCTTCCCGGACGCTGTGTGGCCCAGAGTCGCTTTCATCACTCAGATTCTGTGCACACTTAGCTGTTTGCTATGTGACCTATCTCTCATGGACCGCTGTCACCATCCTTTAATCTCTGTCACATTTTCTGTCTCATTGCATTCATCTTTATTTTCTTGTAGCCTACCACAGTGTAATTTCCTTCATTCTTCATTTTGGCCTCATATACAAATTGAAAAATTGGAGACACACGCTCAAAGGTCCGTGTGCCCAGCATGCCTTTTTTATTCAAACACCCAGTACCGGGGATGGTTGTAGTGTGGCTGCGCAGCCGGCGATAACCGACACAAAGGACCTGAGAAGAGGGGAGCTCGGCACTGTGGAAACTTCAAAAATGGGGTTTGGCTCTTAAAATTTCAAGTTAAACGGGGTGGGGTGGCACATGCCTGTAATCTCAGCACCTTGGGAGGCTGAGGCTGTAGTTTAAAAAAAAGAAAAATATTTAAGTTAAAAAAATGTTAAGATCTGAACAATAAGTGGCTTTTTAAGTTGTTGGTTGTAGGGATAAGATTTTTTTTAAATTTTAGTTCTTTACTCTTTTCGTTTTTTTTTTTTTTTTTGTACAGGGCTTTACTACACAGCTCAGACTCATAGTTATCCTCCTGCTTTCAGCCTCCCCAGACCCGGTTGGCTCAGTGTGCCCAAGGGCAGGGCCAGTGTGGCATGTGGTGCCAGGCACCGAGCCCGGGTCACTGTGCTTGCCTAAGCAGGCGCTTAATCACAGAGTTATCTCGCCGGCCTTTTTTCTATTTTAAATTCTGGCTCTGAAGTCATTGTCCATGTGTGTTTTGGTAAATCCCTGGGCTTCCGTGCCTCTCAGGGTTTTGAAGATGAGCTGTACAGTCCCCAGGCAGCAGCGAGGGCCACTGATTCTGTGCTGTGTTTATCCTTCCTTCTCTTGAATGTCTCTAACCCATGCTCGTGTTTATTTTCAGATGACACTGCAGATTATGCCGAGAGGTACTTGGAGGAAAACGAGGGATACCTAGAGGTTCATGATTTTGCCTCTGCCAGTGGCCCACGGGTCAGAAAGCATTTCCCGGAGACTTGGATTTGGCTAGACTCTCACATGGGGTAAACAGTTAAAAACTTTGTCCATGTATATTTTGCTTGCTGTATGTTTAATGTTTTATGTTTTGCACTTTGTTTAATGCTTAAGTTCAAATATAGTGTAATGAAAAATTAAGTAAGCCAGGAAGTTTTAGTTAGAATTGTGTTGACTAAGTCTAACTACCGTATTTAAGAAACCCACAGCAGATTGTAGCTGCAGAGCATCCCCAAGGAAAAGGGAGTTCTTTAAAAAAGGAAGGATGATTCTAATTTCCTTAAAGTCTCATGGTTAGAGAAAAATGGCTACGTTTACACCTGTGGCCATGGGAGGGGAATTTCTACCACTACTCATGGCCTGTGAGCCGGGCAGCTGCCAGAAAAGCAGCCTTCCTGAGAAGCCCGTGAGGTGGTGGGGGGGGGATGTATGGGAGGGGCTCAGCCTGGCTGCCCCGTGGGGCTTGGAGTTTAGACAGCTCAGGATACAGCTCAGGATGCACCGCCTGTGTGTGAGGCTCTCGGTTTGATCACCAGTACTGGAGACAAAAGGAAAAACTAAAACCTTGAAATCTAGGTGGTATCTTGGAGTGAGACTTTACAGAATATTTTAAACCAAACATGAGTCAGATTTCAAACCAGCACTACTAAAAAAGTCAGCATTGACAGGTATTGAGAAGAAATTTAAAAGTTTAGAAATACATATTTTGGCTGGGCACAGTGGTACTCATCTGTAATCCTAGCACTCGGGAGGCTGAGGCAGGAGGATCAGTGTGGGTTCGAGACCAGCCTGGGCTACAAAAGTGAGCTCAAGGCCGGCCTGAACTGCCCAACGAGACCCTGTCTCAAAAAGACAAAAAAAAAAGAAAGAAAAGAAATATGTGTCATGTATTTTGGGGCCAGGGATATAGCTCAGCAGCATAGTACCTGCCTGGCAAACATGAGGTCTTGACTTCAATTCCCTTTTCAAAAAGAAAAAAAAAAAGTGTGTATTTTTTCTCAGTTCAAAACTTATGAAAATACAGTGGTCATTTTGAAGATATAAACCATTATAGAAAGGTTTTAAGGAAAAGGGCACAGAATGCAATATTATGACCTACTTTTCAGAACTTGGAATCTACTTTTTTTTTTTTTTTTGTGGGACCAGGGTTCGAACTCACGACCTTGCACTTGCCCAGCAGGCACTTGTGCCTCGGAGCTATCTCCCCAGCCCCGGAATCTACTTTTTTATATGATAAATGAAAATTCTTCCCAAAAGTTTGGTTATGTTGACATATCTTAAAATGTGCTCATTCTTGGTTTTGTGATTTTCATGTTTGTCTTCACTCAGATCCAAAATTTACCAAGAATTTGAAGTTACTGTGCCTGATTCTATAACCTCCTGGGTGGCTACTGCGTTTGTCATCTCTGAGGACCTGGGGCTTGGCCTGACAGCGGCTCCTGTGGAGGTAGCGTTTCAAGGGCTTCGTGTTAATGTCACAGTGTCACAGAGCTAAGGATTTCAGCTACTTATTAGACTTCTAGAAAATGATTGCGTATGATGAGAATATAACTTAGAGGCTTGCTGGCTTTGCCTTTCTGTTTTCATTATGTTTAAATTTTAGAGTGTCAGTTGTATTCAGTTACTAGATGTGCCACCCTTAAGATCTGGGTGGAAAAGGTTGCTATCAAGCTAAGCTAACAACTTCCAACGGTGAAAGAAGGGAAAGAGCGTTTCCATGTGTTTCTCAAGGATGAGCAGAACTTTGCAGGATGTCCCCCAGCATATGGGGTTCCTTTGTACCTCTGTGGCCAAATTGTATTTAAAAAAATCATTTTTTTCCCATTTGCTGAGAAGAGTAAAATTAAGGATGTGTAGCTCACATTACTGTGCTCAGTCCTGATAGCGTCTGAAGCCTTGTAGGAGTCACAGTCCCTTACCGAAAGTCCCAAAATGAAATTCATAGAAAGTATAGCATGCCCACCAACATGGTTGCAAAATCTTAACATGAGGTCCTACGCGAAGTCCTTAGGAGAGCAGAGCAACATGCAGCGACATAAAGTGCACTTGAGGCGTAAGCAGTCAGCCAGCTTCAGCGTTACCCTGGGCCCGCCACGCCACGCGTGGCGGTTACGAATGCAGCTTAGGTACACGCGTGGATTTCAGCAACTCAAGGCCCACTGCTGCTGGCGCTGTAGATTTCTGAGGTAGCGAGCAACTTTTGGTAAAGTTGCATACAAAACAAGGTGCAGTGTTCTCTTGATTTACAAAATCGTATCTGAAATATTTTGTTGCATGTTGAAAAATGCTCTTGGTTTGTATGTAAATTGGAATCATCTTCTAAGCTCAGAGGATTTTAAATAGGGACTTTGTCTATGCAAATGTTCAGGAATTATGAAGAGCCTGAGACGGTTCCTCACGGACTTCGACTCCTTGAGCATGGTAGAACTTCCCCACTGGGTGCGAATGGCACCTTCCCATATTTGTGACACTACAAGACCCCTTCATGGGTGGGGTGTCATTGCCACCAGTGGCTTAAACCAAGCCAGAGATAGAGGATGAGTGGCTCTGAGAAACGGATCACCAAGGAGGAGGGGTGTGTGTGTGTGTGTGTACATGTATTCCTGTATGAATGGGATTTTCAGACTTCAGTTTTTCTTGTTGTAAAACAAAATAGGAGCATACCACCCTTATATGGTGGTAATGATTAAGTGATGCAATTTATGACGTATTTAGTTCTTGGTAGGCGATTAGTAACGTGTGGTGGTTATGAGGTCGAGTCGCGCAAGTCAGGTCAGTTTGCCGTCATTTGTTTGGGGCCAGTTGTTTTGTGCTGCCTGTCGACCGGCGACGAGCCACGAGTAGGTGGACTTGCCCGCTCTTCGGGCTTTGTGAGGATTGCTTTTGTTATGTGTAGCGTGATGCATTTTGACCAGATGAACATATGTACTCACTGTTCTTCCAGCTCCAGGCCTTCCAGCCATTCTTCATTTTTTTGAATCTTCCCTACTCTGTTATCAGAGGTGAAGAATTTGCTGTGGAAGTAACCATATTCAATTACTTGAAAGATGCTGCTGAGGTAATATTTTCAAGGTTTTGTCAATTGCTTACACTTCAGAAGATGTGAAATATTTCAGCATCTAAGCATGTTACAAAAAAATACTTTGAGAAGCAGATGAAAAAATAAACAGCAAAACAGTTTGAAAGTACAAGGCCTAGAAATTGCTATTTATGAGATCAGCATATTGGCATGTGTCTTTGGACGAATGCCTGCGTGACACTCTTCTTGGCATAAGTTTTGCAGATTCTTTTTTCTTTTAACTTTTTATTTATTTTTTTTCTTGTTTCAGAACTTTTGTTTGTTTATTTATTTATTTATTTATTTATTTTTTGTCTTTTTGAGACAGGGTCTCGCTATGCAGTTGAGGCTGGTCCTGCGCTCACTTTTGTAGCCCAGGCTGGTCTCGAACTCGCACCAATCCTCCTGCCTCAGCCTCCCAAGTGCTGGGATTACAGGCGTGAGCCACCACGCCCGGCTATTGTTTATTTATTTTTATGGCCGGCTCAGCCTGCCCTGAGAGCAGGGCTGGCGCAGCATGTGGTGCCAGGGATCGAACCGCGGTCCCTGCAGCTGCCCAAGCTTTCCTAAGCAGGCGCTTTAGACCACTGAGCCATCCTGCCGGGCTCCTCTTTTTTTTTTTTTTTTAAAGTGTATTTGGCTCAGGGTCTCACTATGCAGCTTGGACTTGCAGTGATCCTCCTGCTTTAAGCCTCCCCAGCACTGATATTATAGGCATGCACCACCACACCCATTCTCTGTAGGGGGCTCAGCGCCTGTGGGTGGGGCCAGCACGGTCATGCCAGAGATCGAACCTCGGTCCCTGAGCTTGCCTAAGCAGATGCTTGGTCTGCCAAGCCGTCTCGCCAGCCCTTTGTAGAGACTCTTAGCAGAGGTGGTAACTCGTAGCCTGTTTGCCTTCTGCTTTTCTAGTGGGGCCAGTGTTTCCTAGGATGTCAGCATGTAATCACTTTTCTGTAATAACCTTATTACTCCTTGGCATAAGGAGAGAACTTGGTTAGTGATAGAAGGGACTAGAAATGGAGCTAAAGAGTTTCTCTCCCCGGTTATATTGAGGTGGGAGGGGCAGCCATAGGACCTAGATGAAGGTTTTCCTGCTGCCCCTTCATCTCCTTAGCTGAATGTTTGTTGTATCTTTCTGGTTTTGAGTCTCACAAATTTAGTGTGACAAGACCATACTTTAGCAAAGAGCATTTATTATCACAAAACCTTTGGGATTGTTTTCCTTCTAGGTGAAGGTCATCATTGAAGAAAGTGACAAATTCGATATTCTAATGACTTCAAAGGACATCAGCACTACAGGACATCAGCAGGACGTTGTGGTTCCCAGCGAAGATGGCGCAACTGTTGCCTTCCCTATCAGGCCCACACATCTGGGAGAAATCCCCATCACAGTCAGAGCCATCTCATCCCTGGCATCTGATGCTATCACCCAGAGGATTTTAGTAAAGGTAAATATTTGGAGTCTTGCATAAATAAAATGGAAATACATAACTGAAAATCAAGCAAGCTATTTTTTCTCTCAATTAAATTTGTTGGTCATTTCAGTCCTCCTGGTTATGCCTAACTGTCCTCCCATCTGTGTATAAAAATATGGTACCTGTGCTTTTGAAGTTCTCCCTTGGAAACTAAAGCAGAACAAGTCTCCTTCACAGCTCTAAGCTGTGTGATCTGGGATCTTGTTGGTATAGTCAGGCTGATAAATAGACTGGGAATTTTGGAGTTCCTCAGTGGAGGTAGTAGAGATTTTGTAGACTTTTGGGAACTATTAAAAAAGAAAACTCAGCATAGTAGGTAAACACTTGGGTCTAGGATCCCATAGCTCTGGGTTTGACCTCGGCTCTGTTAGGTGTGACCTGGAGTAAGATGTATAATTCTTCTCTTGGCTAACAAAGAAACCTACCTCAGAAGAGTTTCCCATCTCACTCGATCATCTCCTTTGTTGTTTCCTCTGCTATTCCGTGAAATGTTCTGATTACCCAGGGAGAACATAAATTTAAAGTCAGAATCAAGAAATTGTAGGCGCACATCTAGCTATTCACAGACTATAGATACAAGAGGCCCAATACCTGTCTTGATGTCCACACACAGTTCTCTGTAAAGAAGCTGAGACCATGTTAATTTTGTCCTTTTTTTTTTTAATAGGCTGAAGGAATAGAAAAATCATACTCACAGGCTGTCTTGTTAGACTTGACCAACACACCAACTGCCGTGGAAACTTTGGGTTTCTCATTTCCCGCTGACACAGTGAGGGGCAGTGAACGAGCGCAGATCACTGCAGTGGGTAAGCAGCGCGTCCCCACGGGCTGGCTTGTTTTCACATACTGATATCTATTGTTCAGGTATTTATAAGTGCATCTTCTTATTTATTACTAATGAGAAGAGATTATGAAAGGTTTTGTTTATGCCAGCCGTTGATAGTACTGGAGTAGCGAGTTTTGTCTCTGGGTTTCTGTCTGTTTTTTTTTTTTTTTTTCTTTCTTTCTTTCTTCCTTTCTTTCTTTGTTTTTCTGTCTTTTTGAGACAGGGCCTCTCTGTGTAGTTCAGACTGACCTTGAGCTCACTTTTGTAGCCCAGGCTGGTCTTGAACTCACACTGATCCTCTTGCCTCAGCCTCCCAAATGCTGCATTATAGGCGTGCGCCACTACGTCTGGCCATTTCTTATGGTGGTGCTGGTAAACAAGGCTAAGAATGGCTGCCTGGAGCAGTTCTTTGTGAGGAAACAGTGACCATCAGAGCAGGAAGCTGCCCACCGATTTAGTCACTTTTCCTAGAACCCGTCAAGAGCTTAAAACTTCTTTTGAATTAAACACAACTGAATTTAGTTCTCCAGAGACATGCACCAGCAGGACATACGTAGTGGAGGCTTATCATGAGGAATGGGTTCATACCATTACGGAGGCCGAGCGGTGCCATGATAGGCCCCCTGCAGGCTGCAGATCCAGGACACGCGCTGAGGTGGCGAGTGTGAGGCTCCCGGCCAACAGCCATGGAGCTGGTGATGCGAATCCCAGATGTGATGTGCTTTGCAAATAACTGAAGATTAAATTAACGACATCAGTAAGATAGCAGTTTCTTTTAATTTTAATTTTTATTAATGCACATTGGCCATACATAAGGGTTGCATTCATGGAGTAGAGCTGGTACATTGAAATCTCACCCTTACGACACGTGACACCTGTTGTGATTGCCACGAAGAAACAGTCCCGACACAGAGGACTTTATTTGGAGCCCTACAGTAATTTTTAAAAGGAATTAATTAAGCTTTCTGTTTATGGGAATTTCTATCTCTGCCAGCACTGGGAGTTGGGGGTACGGTGGCTTCACAAGTGTCCCCACAGGCACCCCTACAGACACACACATGTGGACACACAGAAAAATCCTTGAAAATTAGATGATGCCACTACTTTATAAATAAGAATGAGTCTATCTGTGGTCATTAAAATACTTTTGAGATTTAATATTTGTTCTTAATATAGAGAATAGGTTTTCCAAGTGTTATTTCTACATATTTTTAAAAATTAAAAACATCTTTTGCTGGGTGTGGTGGTGCATGCCTGTAATCCCAGCACTTGGGAGGCTGAGGCAGGAGGATCAGTGTGAGTTCGAGACCAGCTGAAGGCCAGTCTGAACTGCATAGCGAGACCCTGTCTCAAAAAGACAAAGACAAAAACAAAAACAGAAAAACCCCTTTCACTTCTTTGGTACAGGACCTGACTGCTCAGCTGGACCTGTATTGATCCTTCTGTTTCAGCCTCCCCAACACTGGGATTACAGGCGTCTGCCACCACACCTGGTTTAGGGGCTGGCACAGCATGTGGTACCGGGGATGGAACCTAGGTCCTTGCACTTGCCAGGCAGGCAGGCACTTAGACTGCTGAGCTCTCTCCCCAGCCTATTAGTATATATTCTTAAGCCTGTCTTGAAAGCCGGAACGTATAAATTTTAGTTTTTTTCTTCAGATTTTTGAGATTTTCAATGTAGGGCTCATTCTGAATATTAAAAATGTGGCCTGCCGTGCCCCTAGTGGGGCTGGGGCCCTTTTTGCTTCTGGAGTCGGAGGTATGCTGGTAGGCTGTAGCCCATGCATAAGGAGACGTCTTGTCTCTTGTATAAATTATTATTTTTTTTTTGTTTATTCACTTATTTTTATGGCTGGCTCAGCCCACCCTGAGGGCACGGCTGGCGCAGCATGTGGTGCCGGGGATCGAACCGCGGTCCCTAAAGCCGCCCAAGCTTTCCCAAGCAGGGGCTTTAGACCACTGAGCCTTCCCGCCGGCCCTGTATAAATTATTTTTGAGGATCAGATTTTCAGTAGGTATTTGGACCTGACATTGCAGGCATTTTAAAAATGAACTCCGTAGCAGGCTATTCTCACAACTTAACAGTAGGAGGGCTAAAATTGGGAGCCCGGCCTCCACATATCTTAATTCTTACTTCCTTGACTCATGGTATATTAGAGTGTGCACAGAAGAGTCACCTAAGCATGTTTTGTTTAATTACAGATGATCACCTTGGAAGACTATCCTAGTCGTTTGTGATGCTGCCTTGCTGAAAACTTACACTTGCTACTTTGCTGCTGCCCCGTAGGGCCTGTTACCAAATGCTGCCATTCCTGCTGTTTTAAGAACTACCGTTTCTCAGGCTGGCTAGATAGCTCGGTGGGCTAAGCGCCGGCTTAGGCAAGCGTAGGGGCCGGGGTTTGATCCCCAGCACCACAGGGTGTGCCGGCCCTGCCCCCTGAGCAGGGTGTAGCGCGCCTCTGTAATCCCAGCACTGGGTAGGCTGAAAGCAGGAGGATCATAGGAGTCTGAACTGTGTAGTGAGACCCTGTACCAAATACATTAAAAAGGCAAAAAAAAGAAATACCATTTCTTAGTGATTTGCAGCATATTAGTAAGAAATAAGTATACACTTAATGTTGACATGAAAAACACTGAGAGTAGAACATTTCTTTCCTTAATGAGAATCATGATTCCTCATTATCTATGCTTGACCTTTTTTTTTCTCAAGATTTAAGGAAAAATATTTTACCGAATGTGTATATGTCATATCTTCAACTGGGCTGGAAGTCTTCTGCTTAACTACGTAATTTTCAAGTTCAGTACTGTTGCACTGTTGGTTTTGGGCCGTATAATCTGGTGTAAAGTCTCTACCGTGCTCCTGGGTGCCATGTGACAGGCCTCTTCTGTATGGACTGGAGGACGCTGCCACTGGCAGGTGAGTTGCGCATCGTGCCTCCCCAGTGACGGGAATGTCTTGTGCTCCCAGGCGATGTCCTAGGTCCTTCCATCCATGGCTTGGCCTCACTGATTCAAATGCCTTACGGCTGCGGGGAACAGAACATGATCAATTTTGCTCCAAATATCTACATTTTGGATTATCTGACGAAAAAGAAGCAGCTGACAGATAATGTAAAAGAAAAAGCTCTTTCGTTTATGAGGCAAGGTAAGCATTTTAGAAGTACGTTTTGGTGCGTATAAAAAGGTCTGGTTTGTTTTCAGGCAGGATTCACCTGAGGTGTGCAGTATTTCAGAACAGATGCGTTCGTCTGAGTAGGTGATGGGGGCTCTGTGGTGCCGAAAGGTGCCAGGCATGGGTGCGCTGAGCCCTGCTGGGGGTACCTGGCCAGCGCTGGCTTCCAGGGCTGTTCGTGTCCTAATGAGGGACCTGAAATGACCGCGGTAGAACTCTAAAGGAACGAGTGACCACTTACTTACCGCCCACTTGTGATCACCTCCAAGGGCCCGGCTCAGCTCCGTGCTGAGCACAGAGGAGGTGAGCCTTTCCCTCCAGGAGCTCCCTGTCAGTGAAAAGACCGTGTGTGCTGGGGCGCCTGCACGCACTGAAAATGCCCAGCCAGTGGGCTCGGAGGGATACTGGTATGAGAGACCTACAAGCGCCTTGGAAAGTGCTACCCTGGGATGGGGGATAGCTCAGTGGGCTAAGCCCCTGCCTGGCAAGTGCAAGGACCTGGGTTCATTCCCCAGTACTGCATGCTGTGCAGCCCCAAAACCGGGTGTGGTGGCAGCGCCTGTGATCCTAGTGACGGGGAGGCTGAGACAGGAGGATCACTACAAGTCCGAGCTGTGTAATGAGACCCTGTAAAGAAAGAAAATGCTACCCTGGTAGTGACTGTGCCTGTCTGTCTGTCAGGTGTGTCCTCGTCGCGCCACACTTAATGTCCCGGTGCTCACAGCGAGTGTAGGGTGATGCTGCCTCATGGAACTGAGGTATAGAAGCGTGGGTTGAGGTTTTCTGCCTATGTGATCTGTGTCATATACCCTGCCCGTCAAAGTCATGAGGACTCAAAGGGTCACATGAAGTGACTGGGAGGGGCCAGGGAGACAGCTCAGGGGCACAAGTGCCTGCCTGGCAAGTGCAAGGTCCTGAGTTTGATCCCTGGTTCCACACACACAAAAAAAAGGGGGGGGGGAAGAAAGAAAGAAAGAAAATAAAAGAAAAGAGAAAAAAAAGAAAAGAAAAAAGAAAAAAAGAGAGAAATGATTGGGAAAAATGATGCGGTGTAGCTTAAGAAAAATGTAGTGCTGCTCTTTAATTCCTAAGGTTTTAAAAGTTGTTTCTAGCTGGGCATGGTGGCTCACGCCTTTAATCTCAGCACTTGGGAGGCTGAGGCAGGAGGATTGGTGTGAGTTCGAGACCAGCCTGGGCTACAAAAGTGAGCTCAAGGCCAGCCTGAACTGTACAGCGAGACCCTGTCTCAAAAAGACAAAAATAAATAAATAACTAAATAAAAAGTTGTTTCCAGTGAAGGGTTATATGCCAAGAGGAGCGAGCTATTCCCATAGAATGAGAAAGCTTGGGAAAGATACTACTTTGGCGGGAGCCTCTCTTCTGGCTTTTCTCATTGTACAGATGCTTGCTTTTCCTAAGCTAAAACCTGTGTGATAATAGTACTTAGCAACTCACCCTGCTTAAAAGCCTTCCACAGGCTTCACTCAATTCTCATGAAAACCTTAGGAGGGAGGCGTGTTATTATTCCCTCTGCCCAGCTGAGAGGCTTGAGGCCGGGAGCTTAAGTGACTTACTCAGGTAACCAGGCTGTGGGCTGCTCTGCCCGTCTGGCTCTCTCCGTGGGGCACTGCAGACTTACTCCTGTGTGGGAAGCGGTGGGACACAAGAGGACCAGGGACTCGGGCAAGGCGTGTGAGTCCTGCCAGTGTACAAGAGGTCTCGTGGTGTGCGATACGGTGGGAGAAGCACGGAGTCCTGGGAAGGACATCCTACAGGTTAGAATCTGCACTCATTTACAGTGGGAGCTGGAAGGTGCGGGATCCGAGGAGATGAGCGGCGTCCTCCAGAAATCTCTGTGGTGTGGGGTGCGGCCAGCAGAGGCTGCCAGCAACGGTGTGGGGTCAAGACCCAGATGCAGAGTTTGGCTCAAGGGTGACCTGATAGGAGGGGCAGACGCGTATGTCCCTCGGGTTAGTGCGCTGCGGCTGCCCTGAGCCCAGGGGCGTTTAGCTCCCGTCTTAGTTCCTGTCCTAACCTGACAGTCACAGTTAATGAGGAAAGGCTTAGTTGGTTCGCAGTGTGTAGAGCTTTCAGTCCACCACTGGCTGGCTCCAAGGCAGGGTGGAGGGCAGGGGGTGTCACCAAGGAGGAGCAGTTGTGGGGCTACAGATGGCACAAGCAGCAAGGGAGAGGGAGAGAGGCCTCTTCTGTCCTTTTATCGTGTGCAGGCTACCGGCCCCAGGGTGGGAGTGGCTCTCACCCTAAGCCCAGCCAGAACTATGCCGCAACTGTCAGTGGACTGATGTCCTAGTCAGACACCCTTGTTCTCTGCCTCTACACACTCTAGATCAGTGGTTCTCAACCTTTCTAATGCCATGACCCCGCAAGACAGTTCCTCATGTTGCGGTGGCCTCAAACCAAAAAATAACTTTGGTGGCTACTTCAAAACGGTAATTTTGCTACAGTTATGATTTCCAATGGCTTTAGGCGACCCCTGTGTTTTGGTC
>PVJA010043098.1:0-16950 GCA_004027025.1 Myocastor coypus | reverse complement strand
CTGGTGCTGCTGCTCTGCTGCCCTGTTTGGTTGGCTGCCTCTGCCACCATTTTGCTGCTGTTCTGCCGCCTTGAACTGGATTCTCTCCGCCCTGCTCCACTCAGCCTTGGGCCAACTGAATATGGACTGAAACCTCCACAAACTGTGAGCTAAATAAACCTTTCCTTCCTTCATTTTGAGTGTTGGGTATTTGTCCTGGCAAGAAGCAAAAAGTAACTAATACAATGATCTACACACATAACAAACTAGCTACAATGACTTCAATAATACCTAACAGCAGTAATTGTATACATGTTTATATAAGAACACCTTATATTTTTAAGAAACATTTTATATGTTTGGCCAGAATAAATTGCCAAAGCTCTAGTTAACTAGAAACATTACCCAAAGACACTGACTGAAGTAAACTGATGCACTGCATCATAATACTCACTGAAACATAGTAGTTGATGAAACACACTAATTTACATGAGGTTAAAGGAAAAGAAAACAACATAATCTCTAGATTAGTTTTAAGTCACTTAATAAAAGGAAAAATATACTCTAACAGTTCTAGAATATTCAATGACCAAAGAAAAAGGTTTAAGGTATGTTCAATTATGTTTAAATTATTGTCAGCTTATAAAAAAAAAAAATACTACCTACACATAACCTTCAATCAAGCAAGTGGCACAAAATGACTTTTTTTCAGTCTTCAAATCACATCTGAATGTCCAAAAATAAATAAATAAATAAATAAAAGTAATGAGAGGGTTACTATAAATCACTAAAACTACTACTAATTTATTTTTTACACAACTCAGTCAATTTATGCTTAGATAAATTAGAAGTTTTTCCCCCTCAGAGGAAAAAACACTGCTCTATTAACCACTGTGCTATAAACCTGAAGTGTTTATAAATGATGAAGAGAGGCCAGGAGGACCACTATGGACTGAAAAAGAAACAAAAAATAATAGTGTATTGCTTTTCCTGAGTACAATTTAAAATGACCCAGTACACTGCTTTTAGACTCAATTATACTGTTCATAAACCAGTCTACTATACAACATTCTCAGAGAAAACAAGTCAATTGTCATTCCAACTGTCCCAAAATATATTTACTGGATGAATACTACCCCTCAATTACAATTAGGATGACCAGGTATTACATTAAAATCATCACATTAATTTTAAGTAATATATTAAACTATAATTACATGACTACAGAAGATTTTAAAAACCGTAAGAATATACAGTGTGGCAAGATGAAATATAATTTCAATGTGATCTGGTTTCTGTTTTCTTTTCTTATCTTTTTTCTTTTCTTTTGAGACAGGGTCTGGCTGGCCTGGACTCACTCACTATAGCACAGGTTGGCCTAGAACTTGCTTCAATGCTCCTGAGACTCCTCAGTGCTGGGATCACAGGCTTATTCCTCCTTGCCCAGTAGTTTATTTTACAGCTGTTTTTTTTAAGATTAATTTTGAGCACAGAGAAGTATATTCTCTTTCTTAGTAGGCATCATCTTTTCTAGATACAACAGCTTTTAAATTTTCTAATTAAGTTTTCTTAAAAACTTACACTAACCTAAATTAGGAATAAAGTTCCACAGTCAGAACTTGGCCACAGAGATACCACAGTAACCATGATAAACAGGAATAAAATACTTAGAAACCTACCATCAACAGAAAAAAAAAAGTATTTAAAATTTAACTTACTTTAGGTTGCTTAATTAAGTCAAGCAAATCCTTTACTTGATGTCGGAGCAGATTTTGACATTTCCACATTTCATTCAATGCTCTGAAAAATGTAGACATACAAAACAGATTTAAAATCTTTCCAGAATATTCAAGGTTCAAATTATAAAAGGTGAAGTAAAATTCACAGAACTGAGCAAATAATAAGGTAGGGACAAAAGAAAGCACCAAAAATAACAGATAAAAAGATAGCAGAATCAAAGGAAAGAGATGGGGTGTTTGTATAAGATTCATTATTAACTGAAGCATATTTGTAAGCTAAGGGACATAAGCAGGAGAGAATAAGGATACCTTTCCCAAAAACAGTATCTTAAGGTATTTAAATTATAAAGTGTCTGGAATTATTTACACTACAAGTAAATATTCTTTTTCTTTCTTTCTTTTTTTTAATGTATTTGGTACAGGGTCTACAGGGTGTTCAGGGTCTCACTACATAGATAGGACTCTAGTGATCCTCCTGTTTTCAGCCTCCCAAGTGCTGGATTACAGGTGCCCACGCCCAGTCTCAATAGTTGTCTCAGTGCACCCCAGGGGCAGGCCAGCATGTGAATATTCTCTTTATATTGCAAAAATCTTGATGTCATCCTAAAGGCTGTATTGTTTCTCAAGCAGAAATCTAAATCTAAAAAGAAATTCTATAGGTACTACAGAAATTAAGTGACAAGGGTATCACAACTGTATATTTTGAAATATAAAAAGACTCCAGCAACAAATATTTCTCCACTTATTTTCAATAATCTAAACCTCTGTAATATATATTACCATGTTCACACAAAATTCTGCTGAGTAACAGTGATAAAAGTATAGAAATACATAAAACAACTCTTTTTCTTGTGATAGAAAAGGGCATTCATTGTACAGCATATCTACTGCATTTTTTTTTAATTTTTATTTTATTTATTTATTTATTTTTTCTTGTTTTAGAACCTTTGCTTGTTTATTCACTCATTTTTATGGCCGGCTCAGCTCGCCGCGAGGGCAGGGCTGGCGCAGCATGTGGTGTCGGGGATCGAACCGCGGTCCCTGAAGCCGCCTAAGCTTTCCAGAGCAGGCGCTTTAGACCACTGAGCCATCCCGCCGGGCCCCTCCACTGCATTCTTTAAAAATCTCTCTTTCACCAGTACTAAAGATTGAACCCAGGGCCTTCACATCAACCTATAAACCCAATCCTTTTTATTTTGAGACAGGCTCTCACTAAATTGCCCTGGCTGACTTCAAGTTTGAGATTATCTTGTCTTCACCTCTAGGATTTAGGATTACAGTTTAATGGTTCATTTTTTAAATGCCTTTTTTTTTTTTTTTTTAATAAAGCAAATAACTAGTTTAAATTTGGAAACTTAAATTTCTTTCTAGCAATCACTTCAAAATGGCAATAGTTAAGTAAGAGTATTAGGATTTTTTTTTTTTTTTTTTTTTTTTTTGGTCTTTTTGAGACAGGGTCTAGCTGTACAGTTCAGGCTGGCCTTGAGCTCAGTTTTGTAGCCCAGGCTGGTCTTGAACTCTCACTGATCCTCCTGCCTCAGCCTCCCAAGTGCTGGGATTACAGGCGTGCGCCACCACACCCGGCTAAGAGTATTAGGATATTTTTATCATAAATTTTTACTTCAAATTATTAAAGCTTCAGTTTCAGTGACATAATTTATAAACAAAACAAAATAGCTGTTCTCCAGAGGACTATAAAGATCTAAACTTAAAAACTAAGTGAGAGTTACATAATTTTCAAGGAAAGGGTAGTCATTTGTCAAATAACTTTTGAACTCATCTCCAGTTACTATTTACAACTTATGAAAGATTTGTATTTTTAAACACACCTTCAATAGAAATTATTTAACCTATTATGGTATTTTATCAATTTAAACAGTCAATCTTAAGCAATTTAAAACCCATTTAAAATTTTTAAGACAATAGCTAACATCAAAAGTGATCATCATTGAATAAAGATTCATTTAAATGTGTTTAGGGGAAAGGTCCTCTCAAGAATTTTAATACAATTATTAAGCAAGCAGTCAACTCATCCTTGCTTACTGCCTTTCCAGTTACTGTTTTTTTTTTTTTTTTTTTAAAGACACCTGGACACAACATTGCATATAATAGGAAGACAAATATCCATTTATATTATCTGAAAACTCTGACTATAGCCTGGATACATTTTTGTTATCTGACATTTTAAATACCAACTAATTCCTTCACTATGGCTTCTTCCTCTTACTGTACAGCAAATTTGTATCAAACCAAAGAAAAAGCGCTACCTTTGGTTTTCAGTCATAGACCAGTCCAAAGAATCTTTCCTCCAACCTTCCTCTTCCAGCTGAGCAAGTCACCCAACAGACTAAGAAGTACAAAAATGTCTAGATGAGAGCCTACTCAATAAACTGCCCAAGTTGGGCTTGAACTTATGATCTTCCTGCCTCAACCTCCCAGAGTGCTAGATATATGTGCTACCATACCTGGCTCCAAACTGGAATGTTTTCAGCTTTCCAGAGCCATTATTTTTTAGTATACCTATTGTAAATATGGCTTTACTTTTAAATTTAACGGAATATACTTGTCATCTGCATGAAGAGTAACTAACACCTGACATGTTTAGTTTTATAGTTACTATTTAGAAGTTGTTTATATTACTTCTGTTTTATAGTCTGTTTCTGGTATTAAAGTGTACAATAATTCCTTCTATACATTTGGATTTTAAAATTCAAAATTCTAATTCTATTCTTTTAGGGAAGACTTAAATTTTTAACATGTACATGTGACATATGGTGCAATGCAGTGGTGGCAACACTGTGACACATGCACAACAGACTGCATCAATGAAAGGCCTGAAAGATTCACCATGACTGGTTTAACAGGCCGGTGTGTCTGCCCTTGCTCTAACATAATAAAAGAATGTTATAACACTTTCACAGTTATCACCTTTTTTTCCTACATGAAATGTTTTGATAAAGGCATAGTGTGTCAACCACTTAGAACAGTGGAAGCTGGTCTTCAGCGGCCTCCTTTCTGGGCCTAAGCATGTAGCAGGTAAGTGATAAGGAAGATTCCAGGAATTCCTGGAAAGCTCAGACAGAGCTGAAGTGAATGTACTAGTGAAACATCAACCTAGATGCTATCTACTTTTAAATTCATACCACCACCATCCCTTGAAGTTTACTAGTAATTTTTATGATCCAGTTATTTAGATTTTCAGAAATATTTGAAATTTTTGCTTTTTGTAAAACTTTCCTTTCTTCTAGATTTAATTTTTAGAAAACAAGTCCTTTAATTTCAAGAAAGTTCTATAAATGACACATTTTTAACTTCTGCTTGAAAAAAATCTTTATTTCATTTTTAGTCTTGAATGATATGGATTGAATCAAGAAGTACAGTGGCACATTCCTGTAATCTCAGCACTTGGCATGCTGAAACAGGAAGATCTCTGCAAGTTCAAGACTAGCCTGGACTACATAGTGAGATCAGGGCCAACCTGAACTATATAGAGAGGCCCTGTCTTAAGGGGGTGGAGGGAGGATACTGTCCAACAAATATGTTTCAAATAGGCTGTTATCATACCTTATTCAACCTAAGCGGCTAACAGTTGTACCATAAGTTTAAAAAGCCACAACTATCACAAACCATCAAGTTTAGGATGTATTCCAACCGCTGAGAAAAACTGGTTACACAGACAATAAAATTAGATGTAACAGTAATACATTTCACTACATGTAGTGAAAAAAAGAATTACATTCGAAAACAAACAGAACTAACCTAAATCTTGGCTTTCTCCCTTACTACCTGTGTAATTTTGCATTAATTACTGGAGGAGTCATCATGTGTAAGACAAGAAAAATATCACTTCAAACTGGAGTGCGCCAAGTTTTTTCAGTAAAAAGTCAGATAGTAAATTTTTTTTTTTTTTTTTGTCTTTTTGAGACAGGGTCTCGCTATGCAGTTGAGGCTGGCCTTGAGCTCACTTTGTAGCCCAGGCTGGTCTCGAACTCACACCGATCCTCCTGCCTCAGCCTCCCGAGTGCTGGGATTACAGACTTGCGCCACCACGCCCAGCAGATAGTAAATATTTTAAGTTTCAAGGGCTATAAGCTCTAATTGCAGCTATTTTTCTATTGTATTCCAAAAGCAAACACATATATTATATACACCAATGCTTAAAATATAGGCACTATCAAAACATGTAATTTTTTTTTTTTTTTTGTTTGTTTTTTTTTGTGGGACCAGGGTTCGAACTCACGACCTCGCACTTGCCCAGCAGGCACTTGTGCCTCGGAGCTATCTCCCCAGCCCCAAAACATGTAATTTTTTAACTAAAATATCCATACTACATATAATTATTTCCAGGCAAAAAAACAATGTAGCCAAAAGTTTGGTTAAGTAAAAGTACATATAAATACTACATATGGCTCCCATTTCTGAACATTTAAATTCAGTGGTTGTAATGCCATCATAATATTATGGATGCACTTTTTCTAAGACCTAGAACAAATCACTAGATCTAAATTCCTTAACCCTTAGTATGATTACCTTACCAGTGTAAATCTGGACAGGAAAAATAGTCTTAAAAAGATTTCGCACCAGTTAAATCTGACTAATTTTTAAATCTTTAAAACTGCTTAATCACGAGGACTGGGGAGATAGCTCAGTAGAACAAGCACCTGCCTGGCAAGTGCAGGGTCTGAGTTCAATCCCCGGTACCACAAAAGAAAAGAAAACAAAACAAAACTTTGCTTAATCAGCTATGTGTGGTGGTGCACACCTGTCATCCCAGCAATCCTCCCAGCATGCAGATAAGGTGAGGCCAGAGGATCACCTTGACGTTGAGGCCAGCCTAACCTACACAGTGAACTCAAGTTCACCCTGGCTGAACTGTCGGACTTTGTCTTAAAAGCAAATAAACAAAAAATAAATTGCTTAAACTCATGTGGATGACATACTTCAATATATTTCATTATTTTTTTAGGGAAGGGTCTTCAGGGTGTTCAGGTCTCACTACTAGATCCAACTCATAGTGATTCGCCTGTTTACAGCCTTCCCAAGAGCTGGGATTGCAGGCACATGCCACCACACCCAGTCTCAACTTAGTTAAGTCCTGGGCACGGGTCTAGCACACCAGGTCTGGGGATCAAACCCTGACCCCTGTGCCTGCTTGCAGACACTTTAATCCACTGAGCTATTTGGCTAGCCCACAGTTAATACTTTTAACACAGTTACTTGTGGTTTCTTTCTAAAAAATACAATACGCTACAGAAGATTAAAAAAAGAAGTTTGATATTTGAGACATACTTGACAGCATTTAAATCCAGTGTGGCATACAAGTAATACAAGCACTTCATCCGTTCTGTAGTTTCCAAATTATGGGGAACCATGTACTGGGCAAAGATCCGTTCAACTAGTAATCTACAAAAAAAAAAGAGACCAACATTGACTCATTTTTAAAAAATGTACATTTATCTATGAAACTATAAAATACATACAAAGCACATGTCAAAGAGATTCCCACTCACTTGAAAACAAGACTTCAAAATCAATGCCTTTTTTCTACATAACAGGGTCCAGAGGAAGATTTAACTAGATGTTTTGAAAACAGTCCTATGCTCAACTAAAAACACTTCATGAATTTGGGCAAGCAGCATACTAGGGACTCAATTTTCTTATCTACATAATAAAGGATTTAAAAACTACAGGTTCCTCTAAATGCCAAATACTAAATTTCTGTGAGTTAAAAGACACAATTGGTAGCTCATGCATGTAATTCTAGTATTCTAGAAAGCTGAGGCAAGAGGATGACCAGGTCAAGTCCAGCCTGGGCAACTCAGCAAGATTTTTTCTCAAAATAAAAACGAAACAGGTGTTGAGGATACAGGCGTGAAAGCCCTGGGTTTGATCCTCGGTGCTATCAAAAAGAAAAAGGAGGGGGAAAAAAAAGGTACAAAAATAATTTTAAGATTCTTTTGAGTTTTCATAGTGATCATTATGAAAAAAAAAAAACACTTGGTTAAAAGCACTAAGAAAAATCTTTGTCTCTGTCTCTGTCTGTCTCCCTCTCTGTGTCTCTGTGTCTGTCTGTCTCTCTCTGTCTCTCTTTCAAAAGCTCTGAGTTGTTGCCATACCCGCTCTTCCCAACAGAGAAGGTATGAAGCACCTAGAGGGACCCCTAAGACTAAGGAGATACTGCTTCTGTATAGGAAAGAATTAGATAGAAAAACACAGAGAGGAGGAGGAAATATCAAATCATAAGGGCAATTCTTGTGCGCTAATACACAAAGAGTAATTTTATAATAATTTCCTAAAATTTCTTAACGTTAAAACACTGAGTTTCTAAACAGCTTACATTTTTACTCCTTTTCTCCCTCTTGCTACAGGCATAATCTTTTGGATCCGACTATTTGTCATATTAATTCAAATTATAGACATGATTTCTGGCTCTATCAACTACTAAATGGCTAAAACTCACACAGCCACACTCAGACAATGTATAGGTTGCTTATGGGGGACAGGGTCCTGCACACATGTAGAGTACCAGAAATCAAACTCAGGACCTCATATAGCCAGTGCTCTGCTGTGTCACTAAAATACATAACTCACCTAATAATGCAGAGATATTTTGGTACTGGGGCTCAAACTCAGGAGCTTATGCTTGCCAGGTGGACACTTTATGTCTGAGCTATTTCCCTGGCCCTAATAGTGTGTCTTAATATGCATTTATAAACTATTTTTGGTTTTAAGTAGAATGAACAGATGGAGGGAGGGGTGTTAACTAGCAATTGAACCCAGGACATTTATGCTGAGCTACATCCCCAAACCTTTTGCATTTTGAAACAGGGTCTTGCTAAATTGCCCAGGCTCAGCTTTCCCACAGTATTGTGATTACAGGTGTGATCTTGCCGTGTAGTTGAGGCTGTTCTGAACTCATAGCAAGCCTCCTGGCACAGCCTGCTGGGATTATAATTATGTGCCACCACAAGCAGCTCGAAGGATTTCTTTTTATTTGTATTCTCACTGGGGAGATAGTTTAGCAGCACAGTGCCTCCCTGGCAAGTATGTAACTACATACATTCCTACTTTTAGACATTAATCCATTCAGAAGCAATATGAAGACAAATATAAGATTTGTTCCTATTCCTAAAGTTATGTATACATTACTGCTTTATTTGTGGACTGCGGGGAAAGAAACTGTCTGTTCACCCTGTAGTAAAAACTGAGATAATTTGAAGTTTAAAGAAAACTGCTCACATAAAGCAATAGATTAATATAGTACTGACACCTCATCAACCAATATTTCATTCATATAGATCCCCTAACTTACCGATCATCAATACTATTTTGGTAATAAATGTGTAGCAATTTGTCCTTAATCCATGATATCTGTTTTGCAGCATCTTTTCCAGCTGCTGACTGCAATGCATACTTCTTATAAATCTGGGCAAGTCCCATCATGGCTTCTTTACGCACTCTCCACTTAAAAACAAAAGAAGTTCCTCATATAATATGAAAATGCTTTTATTATAAGCATTTAGAAAAAGTTTTCAAGTTTTTTTATGAAAAACAATGCTTTCAAATGAAATACTATTAAGCTTCACATATTAAAAATAAATCCCGACTAATAATTATTTATTCCTACTTACCCGTTTGTCTAACGTTCTCTCTCTCACAAAATTAAGTAAATGATCGTTGACCAGAAGAATATCCTTTTTAGCAGCTGTAACTATAGACACAATAACATCATGTCTGATAGCTTCCTCGGGGTCATGTGATCTCACTTTAAGATACTCTGAAAGGTAAGATTTTCTTTCGATTAAAACAAAAATATTGATAACTAAAACATTTAAAAAGATCATATAAGGTGCTTGAAAATAAATCATAGAAGACAGAAACTAAGATGGTTCAATATTTGAAGAAAACGAAGAAGCAGAAAAATTAAAAAAGGGAAGAAATGAGAATAAAGCCAGTTCTTCAGTCAAAACACAGTAGCTTGTTTAGCTGAACAGTAAAACCCCTTTTCCACTGAAGAAGTTGAGCAGTAGTTCCTAACCTCATTAGTTAAAGCAATTATATAAACAAAGATATATTAATGTTAAACATTTTGTCTTTATTTTCTATATAAATGATACTACTCTGAATCTTTAATTTCTAACCCATAAATTCAGAAAGCCTAAGTCACTGAAAGAAAAAAAGCTGAAATACTAATTGCCAAGAAATGGGACAAGGAAGATACAAAGGCAGCTCTACTTTTAGGCGCAAGGGAAGACATAGAATGAAACACATTTAAAAGTTCTCAGTTAAAAAAATAAAATAAAATAAAAGTCCTCAGTTAGACTTTCTGGCGGGGTGTGGTGGTGCATGTCTGTGATCAGCACTTAGAACCTTAAGCAGGACTGCTGAGAGTTGGAGGTCAGCACAAGCTGCACAGTAAGCTTAAGGTCAGCCTGGACTACATAGACAAACCTTCCCCAATCAAAAAAAGTTTTTTTTTTTTCCCTTCTTCTTCTTTCCTTTTTTTGGTATCAGTAATCGAACTCAGGACCTTGCACTTGCCAGGCAAGCAGTGTGCTGCTGAGCTGCCTACCCAGGCCACAAAAGTTTCTTGAAATCAAAACATGGAGTTTATACATGGCAGCGCACAAGATGGAAATTTAACTAAATAATAAAATCTCTGGCTTGACATAAATTTAACAAATAAATTTTTTTTTTATTATGAAGCTAATAAAGATAAAATTTGGTTGTTTGGATCTGTATTAATACAAACAACCATGCTTATATACAAGCAATGTTCATTGCTGTGAGATTCACTTCTCCGTAACAATTTAACAATTAAAATCCAAACACACATAAAATCATTTGCCCATGTGTTAAGTCTCTATACTTTAGAGTATTCTCTGACAGGAACTATTTTGAAAGAAAGACTGTATGTTGCCTTAAAAAAAAAAAAAAAAGGCTTCTGAAGAATTGCAAATGTTATCAGTTATCTCACCTAAAATTTTTACTATTATAATTTCAAATGAAGCATGTTAAACATTAAATTCATTTCCTCACCAAATACAGCTTTTATACTTCACTGTATTTACAAAGCAATGCATATTGTCACTGCATGAGAAAAAAAATTAATGATACACCATCAATATACCCTAATTTCCTCTGAACTAGTCAGTTGTGTTAAAATAAATACTATTAACTCACAGACATCAACTTTGAAGAGACAGTATGGCTGTATGGCTGTGTCCCTCAAACTTGGTTAATGACACAAGAATGAACCACAAACACCATGAACAAAGACAAAGTTGTTTATAAGTAACACTTCTACTCACTCCTGAAATTACTACGCATTTAAGGAACAAATAAGCAATCACAGGAAAAGAGATAAACTGTCAACAAAATTTTGGCAGATAAAGGACACATAAATGCTAACACAGGATAGGAAAACAAGAGAACTTCAAATGTGAAAAAAACAAAAACAATAAACTGATTTTCAGAGTTGAACCCAGAAATAAGTTAAAACTTTTAAGCACCAAGTGAAAGGTGATATAAGGCTGACAACTAAAACAAAAAGCGAGCTGAAATTTCCATGAATGTATAGGGGGGCCACCATTTTGAATTGTTCTTTGACTTCCCCTCCCCTTGCACAACATTGTAAATCTCTAAAGAAAATCACACTGAAAGCATGAATATATTAGCTATTAAATAACTTTTTCTTTAAATTTACAAAGCTTAGAATGCTCAGATAATATTTAAACATGTAGTATTCTTCCTTATTCTAGTAACTCGCACTTCTTCACTCCTATACATCTACCAAAAACATACACATTTCTGAAAGGTTTAACTTGTAGAAAATTATATAAAGAATTACAGGCACTAACCCTTGTAGATCAAGCAAGATCAACTGAAAGGTTCTGGGGAAAGAAAAAATAAAAAGACACAAGCCCTGAATGCCGAAGACCCACAAAGAATGTGGCTTTCTTGCACACATTTATACCCCTTACCCTCCTTTTATTATAGATCACTATGTTAGGCAGAAATACAGGAAGACCTGACTACCCTGTGGAGAGATCAATGTAGAAGACAACTGTGGTTGGAGGTGCGCCTACAAGGCCAGCCTTCAAGAGAAACTCACCCACATACTTTCCCTAGGGATGAACAGCAGTGATTGATATTCTGAGTAGGCATCAACTACAATATGGTGGAGAACCAAACCTCCTTAACCCAGCCATACCTGGAAAGGCCTTGTCTGCCCATGTGCACCTGTTATGTGACATGCTTCCCCATTTCATTCCTATTTAATCAGTATTCTCAGCAACTATACTGGTTGTAACCTTATTGGTTCACTATGGTCTTGCGCCACCTCAATACACCTTGTGATTTCCCTTTGAATCAATATTATCTGACTGGACTTGTACTCTTATTGATTACAGTTCTGTCCCATCTTGAACTTGTCCCCTTAAGAAGCAGGGTTCGTGGGCAACCCACGTTCCAGACCCCTTATGTCTCTCTCAGAAGTTTTCTTTCTTTCAATAAATTCTTCCTACCATTAATCTCTGTTGTTCCTAGAATTCATTCCTCAATTTTAGAGAATACAAACTCTGTGTTTCAGACATCTACCAAGTTGGGAGCTACATTTTACCTCTATCTCTTTAGGACCTGTTGTGTTACCTATTTCACCAAGCAAGTCATTTGGGATGAGACAGAGTGCCAACCTTGGCAGCATACACATTAACATGGAGGCGCAGAGTCATCCCCCTATGTTCTTGAGACCTCGGTCCTTGAATGACCTGATTTTCCCACTAACTCTTTTTTTTTTTAATTTAATATTTTTATTGTTTAAATTTAACAATGGTTATATTACATATTTTTACCATCAGATCAGTTTAGATTAATACATATAGGTATATAAGATTGATCCCCCACTAACTCTTGACTCCAGAGTTTCCTAAGTATTTTTGAGTAGCAAGTGTGGCTTGGATCCTACAACATGAAGAGTAGGGAGAACACTACATCTCTCAGAGCTCCTTCTTAGTCAACCCCAACCAGTCTATTATGAAATCGCACAATGTAACATGCTATTCTATTAAATATTCAATGAAACTATTGCCATTAGGTAAAATAAAACATGTAAAGCAATGTTAAAGACAAAATGTTGCAAAGTTCTTCATATCTAAACTGTAGATATGAATCTCAAAAAACTCAAGATTTTTAGATGAATCAAAAAAATCAAACTACTATATATATGGCCAGCCAGAGAGCTCAGCAGATTAAAGCACCTGTTTAAGTAGGCACAGTGACCAGGGTTCCACCCAGCTTGCTGTGCCAGCCTCACCCTACAGGGGCACTGAGACAGTGATTGAGACTGGGTGTGGTGGCACACACCTGTAATTCCAGCACTTGGGAGGCTGAAAAAAGGATCTGTGTAATGAGAGCCTGTAAATCATATATTAAATATATAAAAAACTACTACATATTATTTTAACAACGCTATATTAATATCTGAGTATGGGAAAATACTTTTAAATTTTTATACTTTAGGTATCTACAAAAATAATGAATTAAAAAAAAACAATTTTTAAAAGATACATGATTTAAACACATAATTTTAAAGCTACATGTCATTATTACTGTGCTGATTCAGCCATAATGACAATGAAAATTAACACCACAACAAAATAGCAAAACCTGTAAAAACAGATAAAATCACAGTAATCAACCACAAGTCTAGCATGGCAGCACACACCTATAAAACCAGCATTCTGGGAAGCTGAGGTAGAACTATAAACCCAAGCCCAGACTGGGCAATCTAGGAAGGCAAAGAGATCTGATATTCTAAAAATTTAAGAAGAGCTGAGAATGTGGCTCAATGTAAAGATCTTGGATTCAACTTCCAGTAGCAAAAAAAAAAGGCAAACAAACACAAGATGAAGGAAGGATACTGAAGGAAAATTCACATATATTGCTGGTAAAAATATAAAATCCATAAAGCTGTTGTCACTGCTTATTAAATTAAATCTGTATGACCAGCAATTTCATTATTTTAAAACAGGAAAGGGGAACAGGCCCAAAGGAAACACTTATAAAAGAATACAATAAGCATAACAGTCCAAACTAAAGCAATCTTGATAACTACATACAGAAAAAATGAATGAACAAATTATGACATAATCATACAATACTACTACTATTCAAATAGGGAAGACAACTGGCCGATAAAACAAGGAAAAAACCTCAAAAATATGATTCTGTCCTCAGAATGATAAATATACATACTGTATGATTCAGCATATATGGAATTCAATTCCATACAGAACTAATTGACAATAGAACAGAGGGAGAAATAGGGAAGACCGAACTAGGAATGTCAACATATTTATGGCATTATAGAGATCTGCTGTGTCATCAAGTATATCAAACTGAACACTTACATATAATTACATTTCATGTTTTTAAAAAAGAAACCAAAAAATAGAACAAGTATAGTTGTACTTAAAATATAGGTAAGTATACATTACATTCTTTAACCATATAAAGTCGTACCTTTCTTTATCCACCTATACCACTGAATAATATTTGAGAAACATGTGGAGGCAACTGTCAATATATAATCATATCCAAACACATACACATTAAAAATACAGCACTATATTATAAACTAGTACCATTTTGCTTCTCTTTTCTATTGTCCTATAATTAGGACAGTAGCATTAATTTTATTTGTATTAAGTAAATTATGTCACAAATTTTATGAGGATTACAAATAAGTAGGATTACCAATTATTTGCTTAAAAAAAAAAGATACTGCCAAGTATCCCAGTCCATGTCAGTAATCCAAGCACTGAGGAAGGTGAGGCAGGAGAACCCCAAGTTTGAGGGCAGTCTAGACTATGCAGCAAGATTTTATCTCAAAAAGAAAAAGAGAAAAAAAAGGGAAAAAAAGGTATTGGTAAAATGCACTGATGAGATTGAAAACCAACCCTATAGTTCAGGTTCACATGAAGAAAGTGAAGCGATTAAAATACTTAGAAATCAATCCCATACTATTAAAAGAAGTGCAAGGTTGAGAGGGGCTTAAAATATTATGATTAAAGCTCTGATAAAAACTAACCCACCTTGGTGTCCCAAACAAAGACTTCATTCTTACTGTTTCAGTGTTATTTTCTCAAGCAAGGAAAACCCAGTAACTACTACCATATTTCAAAAGAGAAAGAAGACAGAATTTTCTACAAAATGAAATAAACAGAAATAAAGCATTTATTTGTAGTACCAGTGAAAATGCAAAGCCTATCTCTAAGGGACCTGGGAAGGATGAAAATTGAAGATGGGCCTGAAAAGGAAAGATACAAACACTAGTAAGAAATTCCCAGCACTACCTCTGTGCTACTTTGTGTAAATCCTCTCTAGCCTATATGACATAGCAGAATAAAAAGTTCAGGGGCAGCCTGGGTTATGTTACCATTAAGAAGGTCACATTAAGAATGAACCTTTTTATTCTTATTTCTATTGTGATTTGGAAGGGGTAGTTATTTAGAAATTTTCCTCATGAAAGGGTCCAGTCCAATTAAACTGAATAGGTTGAAACAGTAACACATTTCTTCACAGACAATAATTAAAAAGATCCCTCTATCAACAGTAAATCGTATTCCTTCTCTTTATCCTCAAAACCAACACATACACAGACAAAAAAGAATATGGAAAAAACAAAGTAACACAATGTGCCCAAAGACTCCCAACTCTCCCAAAGCATACTTAAGGAGAACTAATGGAGATAAAAGCAAATAGGTGGCCCAACAGTATAAAATATATTATTAAAGAAGTTCAAAGAGTTCAGAGAAGAAGACACATCAAAAGAGTAGAACTATCATGCAAACTAACCAAGATGCTTATGGGGGAAACAAAAAATTGAAGTGTAAAGTGACTGAATGACAAATTTACCGAAGAAATAGACTCAATGAAAAGGTATCACACAAGCCGGGCATGGTGGCGAACACCTGTAATCCCAGCACTCGGGAGGCTGAGGCAGGAGGATCAGTGCGAGTTCGAGACCAGCCTGGGCTACGAAAGTGAGCTCAAGGCCAGCCTCAACTGCATAACGAGACCCTGTCTCAAAAAGACAAAAAAAGAAAAGTTATCACACAGAAATTCCTGAGAGAGTACTCTGTAGAATTCACAAACAATAGAAATGACCAATATGAAGATATGGTTTCAGAAATTTTAGACAATATGAAATATATGATAATTTATACAGAGAAGCCTTAAAAACAGTTGAGAGGGGGGAAAAAAAAACTTCAACATTTAGTAGATGATGCTAAGACTAGCCTAAAGCAAAGTGGAGTTAGGACAGCAAAGGGAATCAAAAACTATTTACAGAAATCATAGCAAAAAAAAAAAAAAATGTATGATAGTAGAAAAGTTTCCAAGTACAGGGAAAGATCTCAAATATGGGTAGGCAAGGGATACAGAATGCCAAATAACTATGATGAAAAGAGAAGTTCCCAGCAACTCATCATAGTCAAAATTTCAGATGTCCAACAAAAAGAAATCTAAAAGCTATCCAAGCAAAACATCAATTATAAAAGTCAATCAATTAGAATTATAGTAGCTTTTCAACATGAATTTTCAAGGCCTAGAGAACTTCCAGTGTTCCAAGTCCTAAAAGAGAACAGATTCAAACTCTAAAACATTACAAAATTGGTGAAGAAATGTATTTCATGACAAAGAACACCTTAACAGTTGAAGAACACCAAACCAGCACTCTCTCCAAAAATCACAAAACATAAAGGACCCAACAGCAAAAAAAAAAAAAAAAAAAAAAAAAAAAAAAAAAAAAAAAAAAAAAAAAAAAAAAAAAAAAAAAAAAAAAAAAAAAAAAAAAAAAAAAAAAAAAAAAAAAAAAAAAAAAAAAAAAAAAAAAAAAAAAAAAAAGAATACAAAGACAGGACTAAGTCAATACCTTTCAGTAATAACTCTGGATATAAACGGCCTCAAAATCCTAAAGACAGTGAATGGCAAGCCAAATCATAAAAGTAAAATCCATCCAGCTGTTACATCCTAATTCCTAAAATAAAATAAAACTTCATCAAGTAAAAAAGAATAAAAATACTACAAGTACTCTAAAACTAGCAGGGGTAGCAATTTTATTCACAGACAAAGTAAAATTCAAGCTAAAACTCATCAGAAAGCCGGGTGTGGCTGGGCGTGGTGGCGCACGCCTGTAATCCCAGCACTCGGGAGGCTGAGGCAGGAGGAT
>PVJA010043097.1:0-16955 GCA_004027025.1 Myocastor coypus | reverse complement strand
TTGGCGCGTAGCACCCATCTAGGGGACCCCCAGGATAGAGAGGCAATATGAGATGCGAGACCAATCGGTACTGCAGTGCCATCTATCCCTAAGGTTGGGGAAGTGGCAGGAATGTGTGTCCACATGCATCCAGGTTCCACCCGCAGTTATGCCTGGCCCTACGAAAAACGGGTATCAGCCCTTGGCATGGTCTTAAGCCAGCAAAGACGTGCATTCAAAAGGGGTATGCACAGTAGGGTGTGGACGTCTGCATTCTCTCGTAAACTGTAGCCTCTTGGTCCCAATAGGACACTGCCTGGCATAGGTGCCTAGATGTGATTTGTGCAAAAGTTAATAAAAAAGGGGGAGATGTTGAGGGCCTCAGCATGAGCCGCTCCCAAAAGATGGCGCCGGCTTCCTGCTTCCGGGTTGTCCTGCGGCGAAAAGCAATTTAGCTGTAATCTGTTTTTGCCTGGCAACTGATGTAGTAACTAATCAGATTTGACTGTGCGAGCGATGGTGATTGGCGGGCGAAGTGCTATATATGAGGGAAGTGCAGGCTGGAGGGTGAGATGAGGCAGAGATGTAAAGGGTGGAGGATCTTGTTAGATCCTGGCTGCTGTACTGAATAAATGTTTGCAAGCTTAAGTCCGGCGTTCAAGCCTTTGTGTTGCGGCGCCGGACACCCTACGGCCTTAATTCCCACAGCAATGAATGGCACTGGAAGAATCCCTCTGCTGCTTCGACATACAAATAAGTTGAATGCCCACAAATTCAGCAATGCGTTTCCTCACCAAACTGCATGGTTTGATATTCTTGGGATACTCAAGTTCTGCGAATTACATCTGTATGAAAAGTGACTGTTAGCTGGATTTGTGCTTTTTGCTGTATTGGAGAAACGGCTGTGCTGTGACCAGCTTCCCAGACATTGTGCAGCTAGCTGGCTTCTCTGCAGTAAGAAGTCATGCTTACTTTTTTTTATTTTTTTCTTGTTTCAGAACCTTTGCTTGTTTATTCACTCACTCCCATGGCTGGCCCAGCCCACCACAAGGGCATGGCCGGCACAGCATGTGGCGCCGGGGATCGAACTGCGGTCTCTGAAGCCGCCCAAGCTTTCCCAAGCAGGCGCTTTAGACCACTGAGCCATCCCGCCGGGCCCAGAAGTCATGCTTACAAATTGAAACCACTGAGCAAAATCTCTGTGCTCTCCCTATGGTATGAGAGTTTTACAAGTATCTACAGCCATATTTCTTATAATAATAAATAGCAAAGGAAGTATCCCTATGCAGCGTCTACATAAAAATTGGTGGAAAGAAACCAAATTCACAAATGCGCTGTCTCACCAAACTGCATGCTTTCACATGCTTGGGAGAAATGGATTGGATGTGCTCAGCTTCGCAGAATTCTGTGGTTTCATCGTACAAATATTTGGAAAGCCCAAAACTTCACCAATGTGTTTTCTCACCAAACTCTGATAGTTTTGGGATACTGCAGCTCTTTGAATTACATGCGTATCAAAAGTGACATTGTAACCAGTGTTGAGCGTATTGCTGTATGGGAGACACAACTTGGATGTGTCTATCTTCCTAGACATTGTGCAGCTTACCTGGTGACTCTACAAGAACTCGTGCTTACAAACACAAACCACCGAGCAGAATCTTTGTACTGTGCCTAGGGAATGAGAGTTCTACAAGTATCTCTACAGCCATATATCATATCATAGTAAATAGCAAAGGAATAATAACTCTGCAATATCTGCATACAAATAGGTATAAAGGAACCAACTTCACACATGCATTTTCTCACCAAACTTCATGGTTTCACACCCTTGAAATACTGGAGCTGTGCAAATCACATCTGTATCCAAAGTGCCTTTTAGGCCAGAGTGGTGCGTTTTGCTGTATGGGAGAAAAGGCTTGGGTGTGCGCATCTTCTCAGACCTTGTGGAGCTTATCTGGCTTCTCTGTACAAAGAACTCACGTTAACAAATAGAAACCACCAAGAAGAATCTCTGTGCTATGCCCGAGGAATCAAAGTTTTACAACTATCTCTACTACCTTCCTTCCCATAGAAATGAATGGCATAGGAATTATCCCTCTGCTGTTTCAGCGAACACTTAGTTGGAAAACCTCCAACTTCCCCAGTGCGTTTTCTGCCAAACTGCATGATTTCACACTCTTGGGGTAATGGAGATGTGTGAATTACATCTGTAGGAAAAGTGGCTTTTCAACCAGAGTTGTGTGTTTTGCTATATGGAAGAAACGGCTTGGTTGTGTGGAGCTTCCCAAACGTTTTAGAGCCTAGCTAGCTTCTCTGCAGTAAGAACTTGTGCTTAGAAACAGAAACTGCTGAGCATAAGCTCTGTACTGTGTCTAGCTACTGTGTTTTGGAAGTATCTCTACCGCCTTAGTTTTCATATGAATGAATGGCACAGGAAGAATCCTGTGGTTTCGGCGTACAAATAGTTGAAAAGCCCAATATTTTACCACTGTGTTTCCTCACCAAACTCAGTCTTGTGATACTAGAACTCTGTAAATTACGTGTGTATCAAACGTGTCTTTGTAACCTGGGTTGTCCGTTTTGCTGTATGGGAGAAACAGCTTGGATGTGCCCATCTTCCTAGACATTGTGCAGCTAAGCCTGCTTCTCAGCAGGAAGAACTTGTGCTTACACACAGAAAGCACCAAACAGAATCTCTGGACTGTGCCTAGGGAATGAGAGTTTTACAAGTATCTCTACAGCCTTAGTTGCCATAGGAGTGAATGGCACGGGAAGAATCCCTCTGCATTTTTGGCATAAAAATAGGTGGAAAGCAGCGAAATTACAAATGCATTTTCTCACCAAACTGCATGCTTTGACATTCTTGGGATACTGGAACTCTGTGTATTACTTCCGTATGAAAATGGACTTTTTAGTTAGAGTTTGTCATTTTGCTGTATGGGAGAAACAGCTTTGGTGCGCTCAGCTTCTCAGATGTTGTGAAGCTTAGCTGGCTTTTCTGCAGTAAGAACTCATGCTTACAAACAGAAAGCACCAAGCAGAATCTCTGTGCTCTCCCTAGCTAATTACGTTTGTACAAATATCTCTACAGCTTAAGATCCCGTAGGAATGAATGACACAGGAACTATACCTCACCAGTTTGGGCAAACAAATCGGTGGAAAGCAAGCAACTTAACAGTTGTGTTTTCTCACCAAACTGAATGCTTTGATACTCTTGGGATGCTGGAGCTCTGCGAATTACATGCATATCAAAAGTGACTTTTTAGCCAGAGTTGTGCGTTTTGCTGTATGGGTCAAAAGCCATTGGTGTTCCCAGCTTCCCAGATGTTGTGGAGTTTAACTGGCTTCTGCACAGTAAGAACTCACATTTACAAACAGAAACCACCTAGCAGAATCTCTTTGATATGCTAGGGAATCAAATTTTACAAGTATCTCTACCACCTTCGTTCCCACAGGAATGCACGGGAAGAATCTGTCTGCTGTTTCGGCAAACAGGTTGGTGGAAAGCCCCCAACTTCCCCAATTCACTTTCCCACCAAACTGCATGCTTTCACACTCTTGGGATACTGGAGCTATTTGAATTACATCCTTACCCCAAAGTTGCTTTTAGGCCAGAGTTGTGTGTTTTGCTGTATGGAAGAAACTGCTTAGGTGTACCCAGCTTCCCAAATG
This sequence comes from Myocastor coypus, assembly GCA_004027025.1. Taxonomy (NCBI): domain Eukaryota; kingdom Metazoa; phylum Chordata; class Mammalia; order Rodentia; family Myocastoridae; genus Myocastor; species Myocastor coypus. Next base: position 13,304 of record PVJA010043097.1, on the reverse strand, counting down.
TTTTGGAGCCTAACTAGCTTCTCTGTAGTAAGAACTTGTGCTTGCAAATGGAAACCACCAGGCAGAATCTGTGCTGTGCCTAGGGAATTAGACTTTTAGAAGTATATCCACTACCTTAGTTCCCATAGGAATGAATGGCACGGAAAAAATGCCTCTGCCATTGCGCCGTACAAATACTTGGGGAGCCCTCAACTTCACCAGTGCAGTTTCTCACCAAGCTGCATACTTTGACATTCTTTGGACACTGGAGCTCTTCAAATTATATTAGTGACAAGTGTGACTTTTTAGACAGTTTTCAGTTTGCTCTGTGGGAGAAATGGCTTTGGTTTACCCACTTGCCATCCATTGTGGATCTTAGCTGGCTTCTCTGCAGTAAGAATTTGTGCTTACAAACAGAAACCGCTGAGCAGAGTATCTGTTCTGTACCTAGGGAATGAGTTTTACAATTATCTCTAGCGTCTTTGTTCCAGTAGGAATGAAATGCAAAGGAGGAATCCCTCTGCAGGTACAGGCTATGAATAGGTGGAAAGGAACCAACTTCAAAAATGCATTTTCTCACCAAACTGTATGCTTGGACACTCTTGAGATACTGGATCTCTGCGAAATACATCTATATGTAAAGTTAATTTTTAGCCAGAATTCTGCATTTTGCTGTGTGGAAGGAGTGGCTTTGTTTTGTCCAGCTTCTCAGACGTTGTGGAGCTTAGCTGGTGTCTCTTCTGTAAGAACTGACTCTTAGAAACAAAACCTACAGAGCAGAATTCTGTGCGCCACCTAGGAAGTTAGACTTCATCAAATATCTCTAACATCTTATTTCACATGGGAATGAAAGACAAAGGAGGAATCCCTCTCCCTATTTGACATACAAATACGTTGAAAGGATCCACCTTCACAAATGAATTTTCTCACCAAACTATATGCTTTGACACTTTTGGGATACTGGAGCTGTGCAAATTACATCTGTATGTAAAGTAAATTTTTAGCCAGAATTCTGCATTTTGCTGTGTGGGAGGAATGGCTTTGTTTTCTCCAGCTTCCCAGACCTTGTGGAGCCTAGCTGGCTTCTCTGCAATAAAAACTTGCTCTTTAAAACCACAGGGAAGAATCTCTGTGCTATACCTAGGGAATGAGAGTTTTACAAGTATCCCTACTGCCTTCATTCCCATAGGTATCAATGGCAAAGGAAGAATCTCTCTGCAGTTTCCACGTACAAATATGTGCAAAGGATCCAACATTACCAATGCGTTTTCTCACAAACTGCATGCTTTGACACTCTTTGGTGGAGCTCTGTGAATTACATCCATATCAAAAGTGATTTTTAGGCAGATTTCTGTGTTTTGCTGTATGGGAGAAATGGCTTTGTTGTACCCTGCTTCCCAGAAGCTTAACTGGCTTCTCTGCGTGTGAACTCCCACTTAGAAACATAAACCACACGGCAGACTCTCTGTGCTTTACCTAGGAAAGGAGAGTTTTACAAGTATCTCTACCACCTTAGTTCCCTTAGTAATGAATGGTCAAGGAAGAATCCTTCTGACATTTCTCTGTACAAGGAGGTGGGAAATGGCCATTTTCAGAGATTCATTCCCTTTCAAAATGGCATGGGATGTCTCTCTTGGAATACAGAAGCTCTGAGATTTATATCTGTATCCAAAGTTACATTTTAGTCAGAGTTCTTTGTTTTTCTATGTGGGATAAATGCCTCAGTGTGCCCACCTTCGCAGAGGTCATGGAACTTAGCTTGCTTTTGTCCAGTAAGAGCTTGCTCTTAGAAAAAGAAACCACAGAGCTGAATCCCTCAGCTGTACATAGCGAACGAGATACTTAGGAACAACTTTAGCTCCTGAGTACTGGTTGGAATGAATGGGAAAAATGAATTTCTATGGAGTTTCCCTGTATAAGGGGTTGGGTCATCTTTGACCTCTGAGATTCATTTTCTAATCAAACTGCATGTGTTGCCACTCTTGGGTTTGGATGCCCTGTAAATTACACCGGTTTGAACAATGAATTTGTAGGCAGTGTTCTGTTTTGCTGTGTGGGTCAAATAGCTTTGTGTACCCATCTTCCCACAGGTTCTGGAGCTTGGCTGTCCTTTCTCCAGCAAGAAATCCCTTTTTGAAACTCATAACGCAGAGCTGATTTTCTGATCTATACCTAGAGGTCAGACGAATACAACTAGATTTAGCTCCTCGGTACACATATGAATGACTTAGATAAAGTGAATCCCTCTTTAGTTTCTCTATACAAACAACTGGAAATTCACCACCTTCAGAGTTGTATTTTCTTATCAAGAAGCATCCACCGCCACTCTTGGGATACGGGGCTCTGTCAATTACTTCTATATCAAAAGTGAAAATACAGCCATCAGATCTAAAGCGGTGTTTCTGCTTCCGGAGGTTGCATGGAAAAGATATACGATCCTGCATTTGATGCTTAAGAAGTTTACAAAATTAAAACTAGAGTTTTCAGCCCTATTAAAAACAAAACAAACAAAAAAAAAAAAGAGTGAAAATAAAAGTGGAGTTCTGTGTTTTGTTCTATGGCAGAAAACCTTTGGAGTTCCCACTTTCCCAGAAGTACTGGAGCTAGCTAGCTCTTCTCCAGTAAGATCTCCCTGTTAGAAACAGTAACCACAAAGCAGAATCTCTGGGTTGTCCCTAGGAAATGAGAGACTTAGAACCACTTTTAGCTGTTGAGTTCCCTTAGGAATGAATGGGAAAGAATACATTGCTCTGGAGTTTCTCTGTACAATGACCTGGAAAAGCACCAGCTTCAGAAAGGCATTCTCTCACCTAATGGCATGCGTTGCTACTCTTGGAATACTGGCGCTCTATGAATTACATTGGTATAAAAAGTGACAGTTTCAGCCAGAGTTCTGTGTTTTGCTGTATGGGAGCAATGGCTTTGGTATTCCCGGCTTCTCAGAGATCCTGGAGCTTAGCTTCCTTTTCTCCTGTAAGAACTCACTCTTAGAAACAGAAAACATAGAGCAGTATCTCTGTCCTGTACCTGGAGCACAAAAGACAACACTAGCTTTACCTCCTGAGTGCCCTTAGGAAAGAATGCAAAAAATGAATACCTCTGCAGTTTCTATGTACAAAGATATGGGAATGCACAAATTTCAGAAATGCCTTTTTCTTAGCAAACTCATGTTTTGACACTCTGCAATAATGGACATCTATAAATTACACCCATATCAAAAGTGACTTTTTAGTCAGAGTTCTGTGTTTTGTTCTATGTGAGAAATTATTTTGCTGTGCCCGGCTTCCTCAGGGTCATGGAGCTTAGCTGTACTTTCTCCAGTAAAATCTCACTCTTAGAAACACACAACACATTGCTGAATCTCTGAGCTGTACCTAGGGCATGAGAGACTACAACTAGTTTAGTTTTTCGGTGCCCATAGGAATGTATGGAAAAGAATAAATCCCTCTGCAGTTCATCTATACTAGGAGCTGAGAAAGCACCAACTTGAGAAATGTGACTTCTTACCAAACTGTATGCATTACCACTCTTGTGGTGCTCGTGTTCTGTGAATTAAATCCATATCAAAAGTGATATTTTAGCCAGAGTTTGGTATTTTGCTGTATGGGAGATACAGCTTCAGTGTTTCTGGCTTCTCAGAGGTACTGGAGTTTAGTTCCCTTTTCTTCAGTAAGAACTGGGTCTGAGCAACAGAATCCACACAGCAGAATCTCTGTGCTGTAGCTAGTGAATGAGAAATGCAGAACTAGCTTTAGCTTCTGAGTGCCCATAGGAAACAATGGCAAAGAATTAATCCCTCTGCAATTTCTCTGTAGAAGGATATGGGAAACACCAACTTCAGAAATGTGTTTTCTTAATAAACTACATGATTGACACTCATGGTATACATGAATTACATCTGTATGAAAAGGGATTTTTTTAGCCAGTGATCTGTGTTTTGTTGCATGGGACAAAGGGCTTTAGTATGCCCTTCCTTCCCGAGGTCCTGGAGCTGAGCTGCTTTCTCCTGTAAGAACTCAATCTTAGAAACATAGCACAGAGCTGAGTCTCTCAGCTGTACATGGGGAACAGGAGACTACAACTACCTTTCGCTGCTGAGTGTCCCTAGCAATGAACAGGAAAGAATGAAAACCTCCACAGTTTCCTGTACAAGAATCTGGGAAAGCAGAAATTTCAGAAATATTTTCTTACCACCCTGTATGTGTTGCCACTCTTGGGATCCTCTAGGTCTGTCATTTAGATCCAGTTCAAAAGTGACTTTTCAGCATATGTTCTGTGTATTGACATATGGGAGAAATGGCTTCGGTGTGCCGGGGTTTTTTGAGTTCCTTGAGATTAGGTGGCGCTTCTCCAATAAGAACTCACTCTTAGTAAGAAAACCACAGAGCAGAATCTCTGAGCTCTTTCTAGAGAATAAGAGAATTAGAATTAGCTTTGCAGACTGAGTACCCATAGGAATGAAAGGGCAAAAATGAATCCCTCTACAATTTCTCTGTACAGGGAGCTGGCCAAGCATGAACTTTGGAAATGCATTTTCTTAACAAACTGCATGCCTCGCCATTCTTGGGACCCTGGATCTTTGTGTATTACATCCATATCAACAGTGACTTTTCCCTGGAAAGTACAAACGATGAAAGTTTTGTTAGACAGGTCTTGCTTTAGCTTACACTTGATTGCCCAGCAGAAAAGCTTATGAGGCATAAAACGCAGAGCTAGATTAGTACAACGAGCTGTAAGAGGCCTAAATCAACAGCCTATAACATTGCCAGTTTCACTGGTAACCCACTGCAATTATGAAGCATTGGACTATGTATAGAACTACTTCCTCCTAGTTCAAAGAGAAAACTTTTTGTTCTCTTTTTTTCCCCTTTGGAACCATTATTGCTTAGAAAATTTGTCGCATCTGCACCCTGTGTTCTGTATAACATTTGTGAGGACAACAATATGCAGTATCTCAACTATTGCAAAGGTGCTACTAACATGTTTTGCAATTCTCATATTGTTATCTCTTATTAAAAGTAATAAAAATTTTAAAAGTGACTTTTTAGCCAGAGTTATGTATTTTGCTGTGTGAAATGTCTTTGGTGTGCAATGAATCCCAGAGCTCCTGAGCTTAGCTGCACTTTCTCCAGTAAAAACTCACTTTTAGAAACACACAACATAGAGCTGAATCTCTGAGCTGTACCTAGGGAGCTGTAGACTACAACTAGCTTTAGATCCTGAGGGCGCTTTAGTATAAATAGGAATGAATCAATCACTCTGCCCTTTCTCGGCCCAAATAGGTAGAAATGCACCAAATTCAGAAAAATGTTTTCGTAGAAAACTGCATGCATTTTCACTCTTGGGATGCTGCAGCTTTGGGAATTACATCGTTATCAAAAGTGACTTTTAAGCCAGAGTTCTGTGTTGTCCTCTATGACAGAAAATTGTTTGGGGGACTTCCCATAAGTCCTAGAGCTTAACTGGCTTGTCTCCAGTAAGAACTTGTTCTTAGAAAGAGAAACCACAGAGCAGAAAATCTGAGCTTTCCTTAGGGAATGAGAGACTTAGCTTTAGCTCCTGAGTACCAGTAAGAATAAATGGAAAAGAATAAATTGCTCTGCGGTTTCTCTGTACAAGGAATGGCAAAAGCACTGACTTCGGAAATGCATTTCCTTAGCAAACTGAATGCATTGCCATTTTTGGGATACTGGAGCTCTGTGAAGTACATCCCTATCAAAAGTGAATTTTTATCCAGAGTTCTGTGTTTTGCTGTACTGGAGAAACAGCTCTGTTGTACTGGGCTTCTTTGAGTTCCCTGAGATTAGCTGGCTCTTCTCCAGTAAGAACTCGCTCTTAGAAACAGAAACCACAGAGCTGCATCTCTGATCTGTACCTAGGGAACAAGAGATTTAGAATTAGGTTTAGCTCCTGAGTACTCATAGGAATAAATGGGAAAGAATGAATCCCTCTGTAGCTTCTTTGTACAGGAAGCTGTGAAAGCAAAAACTTCAGAAATGCATTTTCTTAGCAAACTGGATGCATTTGCAACTCTTGGAATACCAGAGCTTTGTGAATTACATCCCTATCAAAAGTAACTTTTTAGCCAGAGTTCTGTGTTTTGCTCTGTGAGAAATGGCTTTGGTGTGACCCTCTTACCAGAGGTCCTGGAGCTTTTCTGGCTCTTCTCCAGTAAGAACTCCCTTGTAGAAACAGAAAACACAGAGCAGAGTCTCGGACCTCTACCTAGGGAATGAGAGACTTAGGCCTAGCTTTAATACCTGCGTACCAGTAGCAATGAAAGGTGAAGAATCATTCCCTCTGCAATTTCTCTGAGCAAGGAACTGGGAAAGCACCAACTTCAGAAAAGCATTTTCTTAGCAAATTGGTTGCGATGCCAATCTTGGTATATGGAGTTCTGTGAATTACACCTGTATTGAAAGTGACTTTTAAGCAGGAGTTCTGTGTTTTGCTTGATGGTGTTTCCACCTTCCCATTGGTCCTGGAGCTTAGCTGACTTGTCTCCAACTTGCTCTTTGAAAGAGAAACCACAGATCAGAATCTCTGAGCTCTCTCTAGGGAGTAAGAGACTTACAACTAGCTTTAACTCCTGAATACCCATATGAATGAAAGGGAAAGAATGAATCCCTCTCTGGCTTTCCTGTACAAGGAGTTGGGATAGCATCAATTTCAGAAATGCATTTTCTTGATAAATTGCATGCTTTTCCACTCTTGGGATACTGGAGCTCTATGAAGTATATCTCTATCAAAAGTGCATTTTTAGGCAGAGTTCTGCATTTTGCTGTACTGGAGAAAGCCTGCCTTTGTTGTGCCAGGCTTGTTTGAGTTCCTTCAGATAATGTGGCTCTTCTCGAGTAAGAACTCTCTCTTAGAAACCCAAACCACAGGGCAGACTCTCTGAACTGCACCTACGGATCAGAAGACTTAGAACTACTGTTAGCTTCATACAAATAAATGGGAGAGAATGAATCCCTCTGCCATTTATCTGTACCAGCTGGAAAAGCACCCACTTCAGGAATGCAATTTCTTAGCAAAGTGCATGTGCTGCCTATCTTGGCATTCTGGGAGTTAATTACTGCAGAATCACAAGTGACTATTTAGCTGGTGTTCTATGTTTTCCTATAAGGTAGAAAATGCTATGGATGCCTAGCTTCCCAGAAGTTCTGGATATTTTCTGGCCTTTCACCAGCAAGAACTCACTCACAAACCACAGAGCAAAATCTTTTATTTATACCTAGTTAGGAGAGAGTTTTAACTGTTGCGTGTCCACATGTATGAATGGGTGAGAATTAATCACTCTATAGTTTCTGTGTACAATGACCTGGAAAGGCACTAACTACAGAAATGTGATTTCTCAGCAAACTGCATGCGTTGCTGTTCTTGTCATACTGAGGCTCTCAGAATTACTTCAGTATCAAAAGTTCTTTTTAACTGGAGTTCGGTGGGAGAAATGGTTTTTGAGTGTCTAGCTTCCAAGAGTGCCTGGAGCTTAGCTGTACTGGAGTTCTGCAATAAAAACTCACTGTTAGAAACACAAATGATGGATCAGACTCTCTAGGCTGTCCCTAAGGAACAGGAGAGTTAGAACTAGCTTTAGCCCAGAGTGCTAATAGGAATGAATGGGATAGAATGAATCCATATACAATTGTTCTGTACAGTGAGCAGGAAAGGCACCAGCTTCAGAAATGCATTTTCTTAGCAAACTGTATGCATTGCCACTCTTGGCATACTAGGGCTTTGTGAAGCACTTTGGTACCAAAAGTTCTTTTTAACATAATTCACTGTTTTGCTTTATCAGAGAAATGGCTTTTGATGGAGAAAAAGCTCCACAGGGCCTTGAGCATAGGTGGCTTTTCCTCAGTAAGAACTGACTCTTACTAACACAAACCACATAGCAGAATCTCTGAGCTGTACCTAGGGAATGGGAGACTTTATATCCTGGGTACCAATATGATTGAATGGAAGAGAATGAATCATTCTGCAGTTCATCTGTACAAGGAGGTGGAAAAGCACCAACTTCAGGAATATGATTTCTTAGCAAAGTGCATGCATTGCCACACTTGGCATTCTGGAGATCTGTGAATTACTGCTGAATGACAAGTGACTATTTAGCTGGTGTTCTATGTTTTGCTATAATGGAGAAAAGGCTTTGGATTGCTCAGCTTCCCAGAGATACTGGATGTTTTCTGGTCTTTCACAGGTAAGAACTTGCCCTTAGAAACATAAACCACAGAGGACAATCTCTGATCTCTAGCTAGGCAGGGGAGACTTAGAACCAGCTTTAGCTGCTGAGTGACCATAGGTGTGAATGGGTGAGAATGAATTCTTCTGCAGTTGCCTGCCCTGGGTCTCTAGCCAGTTTACCAGATGGCATAGTCAAATAATGTTACTTCTTGGCCTTAACCTGCAGATCACTTGTGGTTTTGCATTCTGTAAGTACAGCTGGCAAACCAGTCTTCTTTTTGTTGTTGTTGTTGTTTTTGTTTTATTACTTTTAATAATAAATAGCAATGTGACAATTTCAAAACATGTTAGTAGTACATTTCCAATATTTTTCCAATATTTAATACAATGTACATTGTTGTCCCCCTATTAGTTATACAGAGCACAGGGGTGTAGATGTTATAATTTTTCTAATCATTATTGGTACGAAAAAAAAAAAACTTATTGAACTAAAAGAAAGTAGTTGTATGCATAATCAAATGTTCAATAATCAGAGTGGGTTATTGGTAAAACTGGCAATGTTGGAAGATGTTGATTTAAGCCATTTTACAGCTCAGCATTCTAATCTAGCTTTCCGTTTTATGCCTTGTGGTTAAGCTTTTCTGCTGGGTGGTTAAGGGCAAGTTAAAGCAAGACTTATACAACAAAACATGTAACTTTTGTATCTCCCAAGGTCAGTCAAATCCCCTCAGGATTTACTTTGGAACCATGTACAGTGCTTTGTAGAACTGTTTTCAATGTCAGTCATCTGGATGAGTGACGGTGCAACCCAGTCTTCAAACCTCCTCTGACAGCCTGAGCAGTGAGACTGGGGAAGGGAGAAGGTAATAAGACTCCAGCTCAGAGTTCACTCCTCCCTCACCAGGAGTCTCACTTTCTCTAGGGAAGGAATTGAAAAGTCATGCTCTGGGATCCAACAAAATAAAATCTTTTGACCATTATTGGCACTGTTGGAGGAAGCTGGGCTTGAGGTTAGAAATCTACTTGAAGAAACGAGGACTGCATCCTAAAACAGCCTGTAAAAGAATCAATCAAAACATCTAACCTTATCACCCAAAAGTACTAATCATAGTGCCCCAGAGAGTACAGTAATTATCTTGGGATAGTATAAGAATGCTAGATTTACCTCTGGACTTTTATGTTACCTTTTTCATTGTAGTAAAACACAAGGCATATTTAAGGGAACAATTTTGGAACTTTATGTCTATTCACAATGTCTTACAGGAATTACCACTTTCCATCTCCGGAACTTTTTCATCAGCTCAAATGGAAAGGCTGTCTTTTAAGCAGTAACTGCATCCCTCCTCCCTTCAGCCTTTTATAACATCTCTTCTATTTTCTGCCTCTCTAAATTTGCCTTCTAGGGTCACCTACCACAGTATAATAAGGCATTTATTCTTGTGTGTCTGGATTAATATGTTGTTTTTGAAAACAGAGAATTACTTTAGTGTGTATTTTTTCTTCCTGTGTGATTGATCCATCGACTAGTTAAACCCAGGTTGTAGAATGAAGCTCACACGCATGCTTTTTATTACTTTCTCTTCTACACTCTGGTCTCCATGAGAAATGAAAGCTTCTTTTGAAGTTACTGGTAGAGTTTTGGAGAAAGGGTTGGGGATGTAAGTGTATGAACCTAGAACAGTAATGAAGATGTCAGCATATAAGTGTAAGCACAAAGCAGTTGTGCATAACAGAATCTGTCTAGCCAACGCGAGACTCTCTTAGAGATTATAGCTCTCATGTCTTGAATACTTGGGCGGGACTGCTCTCCCCAGATGCTTAGATAATTTATCTGGCAGATAAGTTCTGCTGAACTCTGATCTGGCCAGACAGGCAACAAAAAGACTGAGGGCAGAGAAAGGGAATTAAGATGGCAAAGTGAATCCTGCATCCCAGATTTTAAGTTCTTTCGCTACCAACCAACATTTATCTTTTAGAAGAATGCTAAGTTGCAATCATGAAAATTAGCTCAGTAAGAGGCAGTTTAAAGTAAGAGGAAGGATAAGAAAGGAGAAGGCATGGGAACCTCTCTCCTCTGGAATTCTGGCTTCAGCTGTCCTCCATCTAGGAACAGAGTGGGGCATCACCAATGTGCGCAGAGAGCACATTGCTTAGGTAAAAGATTTAGGTCAAACTCTGTCACTCTTTTGCAGACCTCAACCTTTTAATGAATAAAAATAATCTTAGTTCACCTTTTCTGTTTCATCCTATGATGAAACAGAAGCTCTAACAAGGTACTGAAAACCAAATAGCTTAACAATACAAATTTATCTTCTCACAGTTCTGAGAAGTCAGAGAGTAAGATGTTATCCAGGCTATGCTCCCTCTGTGAGTGGTAAGGTAGGATCTGGTCCAGGTTTTTCCACTGGCTTCTAGTAAGTCCTTGATTTGAGTGAGGCAGTATGGCTCCAAGTTCTCACATGAAAACATGTTCAACATCATGGCCATTAGAGAAATTCAAACTAAAACAATGTAGAGATTCCATCTTACATCAGAAAGAATGGCAACTGTCAAAAAATCCAAGAGTAGAGATAATGGTTATGGCTTCGGTGAACCTTCCCACATTGTTGGTGAGGATGAATGTAAACCTTATGTACAAACACATACTAATAAAACAATTTTTAAAATATCCCCAGAACTTTTGAAGCTTCATAGATATGAGTATCTAGTCCTAACTCAAGAAAAAGGCTATAAGACACTCCCTTTAACCTTTACTTTGTTGGAATAGAAAATTTCTTGGGAGAGGAAATATAGATGAAAACTAATATGTAAAGAGTATAATAAATCTGTCCACACGCTGAAGATCAAAGATCCAGCTGATAATGTCCGGCATGAATCCAACTGAAAACGTAGAACTCATATAACAGTGCTTCTCACAAGTCCAACTAGTGGCCTAGAGCCCATGACAATATCTCATTCAAGCCCACTTCACAGATCTGCACTGGGAAGAACCAAAAGTCAGTGGTGGAAGTAGAAAGTCTATGCCAGTGGGATGAAGGATCTGTGCTAGAAGACTGAGGGATAGGCACTGGAGCTAAGAAGTGATACTCCATGTAAGAAGCAGAGCTACCCTAAGAGCACCACAGACATCCTCAGTGACAGTGAGGTACTGAGTTCCTCTAACATTGAGAGAGGCCCATTTATCATCAGGAAAGCCAATGTAATAAGCTACTGCAGGAGACTGAGCAGTGCACCATCCTCCCCCCTGGAACTAGGAAGCAACGCTCAAAGTGAGGACCAGAGCTTCCCAAAATGAAAACTATAGCCATCCTCTGTTACAGTGAGGTCCTGAGCTCCTCCTCCGATGAGAACAACTAAGTTTATCAGGAAACAATTGTTAATATCCTATCATTTTGTTTTAAAATCCTCTATGCCTTTTTTCTCTTTTTAAAATAAAAAATTATGAGCGCAAGAAATTTATAGTTATGCTGAAATGAAGAAAAATGCTGAAATAGGAGTCTTTTGCCACCTCTCTGGGCTGTTGTTTTATGGTCACATGGGACTCACTCCTCTTCATTTTCTCTCACTCAGGTGAATTCTGATCAAAAGGCCAGAACAGTGTAACACTGTACCAGTTATGCAGTCACTAAGGAGAAGTAATATGCTCTCTTGCCAAGATGAACTCCGGATGGTGCTGACCAACTGACAGGGCTGGTGGACCCATGGCTTGTAGAGAAGCAAGGCTTCCCTGAATGCATGGTTAGAGTTTTGTTTCTGGGCTCTTCTTTAGCATTATGCAAGTAGTGCACATGGCCCAGCACTGCACTGTAGAGAACTGAGACATGAGCTCCTGAGAGAGGCTGGGATGGGAGAGAAGAGTGATCCGCTGGGAGCAGCCAAGCACTTCAGGGATACTGCAGAGCGCTCTTGAAATTTGTATCTCTTCCCATGAAATAATTTGTCTTTATATTGTTCTAGTTGTTGCTGAAAGTAGTTTTGGCTCAAAGTTAAACTATTGCAATAATTTTCTGATATTAAACTGCAAGTACTATAATGTAGAGATTTTGCCTTTTTTTGTCCCGTTTCAGGGATAAAGCTTTACCCAGAGGAACTGCTGAAAGGTCTGACGTTGGGAAAGAAGTTTTTCTTGGGTTTGTTTGGTTGATTGGTTTTTGCTTTTTAAGCATGTAAATGTCACATGTGCTGTGTTTGTTAGCCTGTTTCTCTGCAGCATGCCGTGACATCCTATACTCTGAAGCTCTCTTAGGGGAGCAAACTTTACTAACTGATTTTTGTTGAACAATACAGTGTAGTTTAATTCCAGAATTATCTTTCTGTTTCATAAAATTAGTGGATTGAACCCAGGCCCTCACACTGAGCTACACTGACAGCACTGTGTGTGTATGTGTATGTATGTATGTATGTATGTATGTATGTATGTATGTATGAATGTGGGTTGTTTTGTTTTGAGACAGAATCTCCCTATGTAGTGTAGACTGGTCTTGAGCTCACTATGTAGCCTAGGTTGGCCTCAAATTCAGGGTGATTCTCCTGCCCTAGCTCTCTGAGTGCTGGAATTATAGATGCATGTGACCGCAATTAGCTTAATTTTTCTGATTTGAGAGGGGTCACACTAAGTCACTAACTTGCATTGGCTGACCTTAAACTTATGGTCTTCTTCATTAGCCTCCCAGAGTGTGACCCTGTACCTATTTTGCAAGTTATTTCTTACTGGCATTTATGCCACTATGAAATACATAAAGCACAGATTTTGGATAAGGAGAGACTTTGGATAACCTGAATTCATCTGCTTCTGTTGTCTCTGTGGTAATAGTGTAGAATGTAGTTGAAATGGATTTTTTTTTTAATTCTTTTATTGCTTAAATTTAACAATGGTTATATTACATATTTTCATCATCGGATCAGTTTAGATTAATACATATAGGTATATAAGATTGATCAAACAACTAAACATTAACCTTTCTACATCCACATTACTTTTTTTTTTTCTTTTCCCCCTTTTTTTCTTTGAAAGTTGACATATTCCATATTGTCGTCACAATCATTCTATAGAGTGCAGTGTGGGGGCATGACCCACCTCCCTATAAATGTTGCATAGAAAAAAGAAAGAAAGAAAAAAAAAACAGGAAAGAATATACTTC
>PVJA010043096.1:6354-17046 GCA_004027025.1 Myocastor coypus | reverse complement strand
AGTACCTAGTCTTTAGTTAATTTTGCCATTGAATGAAGATGTTTTCGCTTTTGAAGTTTCTATAGAAAAATATTTTTAGACATTGGGAAACAGAAGATTACAGCATTCATAACTATTTTACTATGTGTCAATTATACTAAGAGTTTATGCCTATTAAGTGTCATGTTTTTTATTTGGAAGAAATTTATTAAAGTCACTTACATTCTACAATTTAAAAAAAAAAAAAAGTCTGAATAGAAATTAGGGTCCTTACCAATCTCAGGACCTTGCGTTTTCTGCATCCTCAACCCCTATAATTTTTTTTTTTTTTAGAACAATGACTTAAGTACAAAATGCATTTGGAAGAGTTAAAAAATAATGCTAATAATGTTAATGTTTAATTGTTTGACCAATCTTACATACCTATACTTATTAATCTAAACAGATTTGATGATGAAAACATGTAATACAACCATTGTTAAATTTTTCTTGTTTTGAAATTCTGTACTATATGTACTCTTGCTTATTACTATTTTTTTTTTTTAGAATTTTTTTATTTTATTTATTTATTTTTTTCTTGTTTCAGAACATTTGCTTATTCACTCATTTTTTTATTGCCGGCTCGGCCCGCTCCGAGGGCAGGGCTGGCACAGCATGTGGCGCCAGGGATCGAACCGTGGTCCCTGAAGCCACCCAAGCTTTCCCAAGCAGGCGCTTTAGACCACTGAGCCATCCCGCCGGGCCCTATTACTGTTTTCTATCTTTGTTTCTGCTATTTTTACTCTTTAAAACAAAATTAAATCTAAAGAAATTAGGGTCCTTACCTCGGTGAGTTTAAGTTTATGCAAATGCATCAGCATGGAGTGCTAGGTGATAGGTACTCCACAGGGTTTTTATCACAGCCCATCCTTGCTTGAAACTGCCAAAATTTATTTTTGTCCTTTTTCTTTAATTATTTACTACATATATATATATATATATATATATATATATATATATATATATACATATATATATGTAGCAAATTTATAAAAAAGATAAATCAGGCAGAAAACCCCCCAATTCACCTGACTCCTGCTTCTCAGAGATAATCTCCAGCCATGTTTCTGGTGCAGGGTCTGTGTTGAGTGTTTCGAGGCCTTTTCTGTCTGTGGCTGTGTGTGTTCTCTGTGCACACGGTTCAGTGCTTGCTTGTTAGACCTCATGATGCATTAGGGACATCTCTTCACATCAATAAATATAGATCTACATCATCTGTATCATCATTTTAGGGAGTTACCTCGTGTTTTGTTGTATCAGTGAGCCATAGTTTATTCAGCCAGGCTCTTATATTCTTGGGTGTTTGGACATCAGGGTGAGTCCAGATCGTGTTACTGGGGTTCTAGAAAGCCCAGGCTGAGCATGATCACTACTTCACTGGCATAGCCCACATCACACCCCACATAGAAGACTCAAGGGCTGGCTCCCTCTACCTGACAAAGGTTCTCTGCTCCTATCTTTACAGACTTTCTACTTGCATTGCATGGGGCAGATGGCAGACTTAGTGTGCTTTCTCTTTTACCACACAGCAGAATAGAGTGGTTCTAAGCTGCTCAGGTTCAAATCCTAGCTCCTCTTCTTGGGCACCTGACTTCACCTACCTGAGCCTCAGTTACTCCACCTGTGAAATGGGGATGCTAGTTGTGCACAGAGTCTTTCCTGAGAATTAAATAGAAAAGTATGCAACAGATACACTGTGTAAGATCTGATCAATGATGAGCACTAAATTTTAATGTGAATTAGGCAAGAACAGTTGCGTAGCAAGCTGGTGCTTCCTGGAAGTCTTTCTCCTGTTAGTCAGAAGGTTAAGCTGCTTGCTCTGTGCAAGTTGTCAGACACATTCCAGTGTCCCTGTTCCCTGGAGCAATGGGAGTTTGAAGATCTCCACTTCCTGTTTTTCTTGGGGCTTTTTGTTTCACAGAGGTGGAGTCTCATTAGGTAGCCAGACTGTCCTTGAACTCCTGGGCTCAAGGGGACCTCTTGCCTTCACCTTTCTAGTGCAGTGACTACAGGCACACACCACCATTCCTGGATTCCCTCCATCCAGTAATGGCTGGGCTACACATTTACTGGCACCCCAGGCATCCTGCCATGATCTGACTTTCTACCATGTCTCCGTGGGCTGATAGGTGCTCTGGCTGGGGCCTCAGCAGGGCCCTGTTCCTATTCATGCCATCTCTGGACTTCCTCTGAATGCTGCAAGGGCAGCATTGACCTCCCACCAGAAGCTGAGGAGGTGGCCGTGCAGTCCCTGGCATCTCCATGCTCGCAACCCTCTGAGATGATCTTCTGGCACGTGACTTTGGACAGATGAGCCCATTCCACTTCTACCTCTCTCTTCTTTCTTTTGCAGGGCTCTGTTCCTACAAAACAGTGAAAGTGCTTATTATCTTCTTGTTTTCCTTCCACAAAAACTCTCCAGGAACAACTTGGGAGGATGGAATTGCAATGGCAGGTAGAAACATTGCTGTGATATCCAGGATTTGGAGGCAGATTTATATACGTCAGTGGGCATGGGTTGGGATCATTCTCAAAGTATCAGGTCCTGATCTCTGGTAGTCTAGGGCATATGTAGAGTAAGCAATCAGAAATTACAGAGGCAGAATGGCGTGTCAATTAAGGATCGATTATACAATGCGCACCGCACTGACCAGTTGGCTCTAAGAGATAAGAGCAATCGGAACTGGAGCAGGATCTATTACCTGGGCAGCTAAAAAACGGAAGTGTACTGGTGATGGAGGTGGAGGGGCAGTGGGTATTTCTGCTGTAGAATCACCTTTCAGACCACAGCCAGAAATCTTTGTACTTCAACATATGTTTATATGTTGAAATCTAATCCCCAAGGTGATGGTATTAGGAATGGAAGGCTTTAAGGGTGACCAGGTCTTGGGGTCAGAGGCTCATGAGTGGTTTTGGTGCTCTATAAGAGAGACCCCAGAGAGCTCCCTGACCCCTTCTGCAGTGTGAGGACACCTTAAGAAGTTCCCATCTATGAACCAGAAAGTGGGCCCTTAACACACACCAAAATCTGTGAAAATCTGCTCGTGACAATAGTGAGCTTCCTAGTTTCCAAGGCTTTGATAACAGCAGCTAAGATGGATTAAGACAGAACTCCAGATCATTAGTACCATAAAGCTTGTCTCTCTCAAGTAGTAGAAAAAAAAAAAATCCCCAAATTGCATTTCAATGTAAAAATCAGGTTCAATATTTCTAGACTTTAATAGAGACCTTGATTTTTCTCATCCTCAGGCAAATGAGAATGAAAGTCTGGCCTCACCCAATCCCACGCATACTTAAGTCTGATTTTTATTTTAGCATTTGAAAATTTGCTTGGCACTATAGGACCATTAGCTAAATGGAAAGCAAGAAGAAATTCACCCATGACACCTCTGTCATCCCTAACAAATTAAACTATTTTTATTTTTTCCCATGTTTCCTTCCAGCTTTTGTCCCCATGAACATATAACTTACGGAGTTGTAATCATAGCGTAAGAATCGTTCTGTGTTCTGCATTTTCCACTTAGCATTAATTCTATCATGAGCATTTTCTTCATGTTGCTGCAAAGTCCTCCTGATGATCACGTGTAATGACTGTGTAAGAACTCATCAGACGGGGATGGGAGATAGCTCTGTGGCACAAGTGCCTGCCTGGCAAGTGCAAGGTTGTGAGTTTGAACCCCAGTCCCGCAAAAAAAAAAAAAAAAAAAAAAAAAAAAAAAAAAAAAAAAAAAAAAAAAAAAAAAAAAAAAAAAAAGAACTCATCAAGTGGGGAGTGGGTTGGGTTACTCAAACTTCGATCTGCCACGGGGCCATTTGGGACTCCTTAGGTCCATTTCTTCCTTGGGGTTGACCTTGGCATCGTCCCGCTGCTTTCCTCCGATGAGGAAGGGTGAAGCAGTGAGCAGCAAAATAGGGATGGGAGTGGGGTGGGGAGAAACACAGTATGTCCTCAGAACAGCAAGCCTAGGGCTCAAAGCAGCCTGTGGTACACGAAGTCATAGATGAATTTCTTGGGAGCAATAACTAGAGGAAAGTTGCCTTTTCCTTCATGAAGCCCCTTCTCTAAGGAGCTCTTTGAGAGGGCATCTTTTTTTTTTTTTTTTAAATAGTGACCTTCAGTGCAGAGAAGAAAGTTGACTGAAGAAGTGAAGTCAAACCTACCAACTTTAAACTCCCCGCCCACCAGAATCAACTGAAATGCTGTTCTTAATTCCACAAACATAGCTATAATTTTTGTTAATCAGATGTTTAGTGCTAATTAGAGCTCAAAGGATATGTTGAGAGGGTTTTTAACTGTGACAGTGTTTCTTAAAGTTCCACAAATTGTAGGTCTACAAGATGCTCTGTGAACTAGGGTTCCCTTGAACGGGCAAGATAGTTCAGTGGTCTAAAGCGCCTGCTTAGGCAAGCTTAGGCAACCACAGGGACCCTGGTTTGATCCCCCACACCCCATGCTGTACCATCCCCACCCTCAGGGCAGGTTGACCTGGCCATAGCATAAATAAGGAAGTAAATAAATAAGGTTTAAACAAAACAAAACTAAAAAGAAACTAGGGTTCTCTTGATAAGGGGTGTCTGGAAAAGTATCACTGACCATTAGGTGCACTTCTTGGATATTTGTGGTGCTCACCCATATATTCAGTGCTCTGAGAAGTCCTTTAGGAAGGACTAGTACCTAACTTTGCTTGACCCAGTGTTTCCCAAGTCATGGGCATGGCCCTTCCCTCACAAAAGTCTGCTCAGGAAAATGAAACGAAGTTAAGGAATTCAGAGAGAACTGGACCCAGAGACCTGGTTAGGAAATGTGATATGACTTGAAGACTCACAACCTAAATGAGTAGCGACAGCCTCAAGAATAGGCAGAGTGCTATCAGAATGTAGAAACACAGTTTCTGCAGTCCTAGGGGCAATTCACGGGGTGCTGAGACCACAAAGAGTGTGACAGGGTGTGGCAAGTGGAGGGACCCCTGAGGAGGGCTGCTGCAAGGGTGGGACAGGTCCTGGAGCCTGCAGCTGTCTACTGCTCCTGGAAAGGCCTCATGGTGCGGAAGGCAACACTTTGGCCTCCCTGAGCTCTGTCTCTTTCTCACACGCTCTTCACTCTGTTATATCACGTGGTAAAAGGGATTTTGTAGACATAAAGTCAGTAGTCAGCTGACCTTAATGTAGGACATTATCCCAGATGATCTGGACCCAGGGTTATCACATGAGTTCTTAAAAGTAGAAGAGCCACTCCTAGAACAGGAAACTAAAAAGGTCCAAAATGAGAAGAGGATTTGGTGCACCAAGCGGGGGTGGAGGACAAGCTGAGAAGGACCTTGAGCTAACACCCAGCAACGAGGCTGCTGAGACTTCAGTCCTACATCTCCGTGAACTGAATTCTGCTCCCTCAGTGAACTTGGAAATAATTTTCCTTCAGTCTACAGCGAGATCCTTGGCCAGTGAACACCATGATTATGCCTGTGCGAAGCCCTAAGCAGACAACCTAGCTGAGCTCACTGGAATTCTGACCTATGGAATTGTAAGAGACAACGCAGTGGCATTATTGGAAACCACTAAGTTTGTGGTAAATGATGGAAGCAATGGAAAATTAATACATCTTTTTATCTTTTAATCCCTTCCCAATCCCTCATGTTTGCAGAATGTTACCAAAAGCCTATAGACAAGGAGGTTTGGGAAAAGCAGTTTGTGGGGCTCTGGGTTCCCCATAACTCAGCAGAGGAGGAGTGAAGGCTAACAGCACATGGGCGAGTCCCCAACATAACATCTGTTAGCATTTGATGGGTTGAATATTAGGAAAGGGACTTTGGGGGAATTTTGACTTATGATAGAGCAGAATTAGACTTTTGCAATGGGCACTTGGAGACCTAACATGAAGAAGGTGGTAAATTTATGCTGACAGTATGCAGCTGCCAGAAGGAGGCAGTAGAGTGTCAGGGAGAGCTCACCCCGACTGGGGGGCAAGTGCCCTGTGCTAGACTCAGTGGGTGGCTCTGAGATGTTCATCCTTGCAGGAGCTCCTCTTCTGCTGTTGTGAAATCAGGGGGCTGAAAAAACACCTCTGGCTCCAAAGGCCTGCTGCGTGGAGACTGTGGCTCACTGGAATGCTCTGGGTGCTACTGGAGTGATCTGTTACCATCACTTGGATTGATGCAGTGCTGGATTCATGACTGGGCAGCAGAACGTTCTTTGTCATGAGATTGTTGCCAAGAGACACTGTGATGCCCCCTTCGTTCAGTCATCTCCTAGCCAATATGGGGAAATGGACAGATTAAACATGACCAGCCCCAAGTGACTCCATGGACCTCCGGTGTGGGTGGCATAAGATGGATTGTCCTTGAAAGTGTGCTGGCCAAGCCATACTACCTTGTGTCTGTTGCCTTGGGCCACATTACAGCAATGAATGGTGCTATTTCCGGCTTCAGGGACCTTCTAATGTAGCTGAGCAGACAAGATGAACAGAAATGATTGGCTAGTGGTGGGAATGAAGGCAGCCATGTCTTAAATTACATCACGGGTTTATGTCAACTACCTGGTATTCTGTCACTGGTCTTTTTATAAAGGAGGTCTTTCCTTTGATCTTTCCAGATCACAGAGAGGTGCATACTTCTTTGTGCAGCAGTCATTTGGAGCTGAGTTTTATGGCCTTTACTTTCTCCCTAGCTTTCACTGCAAACCACTTGACGAAGCTGTGAGCATCTTTTGTGACAGTTTCCCATGAGGTGTAAAACATAACTTGCCACCCACCTTGAGCACACTGGTTTTTTTTTCTTTTTTTTTGAGACATCTGAAAGTAAAACAAAGTACTCTGCCATTAATGGAAAGATAGAATTTTCTGTCTGTTTGTGCTTCTGACAGGTTAGATGATTCTGTCACTAGTTGTGTGTGCCTTTTCAAAATGTATTTTTTTCCCCATTTGTTACTCGTGGGTGGATTAATTCCTAATGCACTTCTTTGCCATTTTCTTTACTGGCCCCAACAAAACGATGATGCCACGATCTCAGTGCAGCCCTATTTTGGGGTTGTGGCCCATGGTGTGGAAGTAGCAACCTGCCCTCCCAGAATCAGCAACCTGCACAGGGGGCCAAAACTGTCATTGACACCTGGTAGTTCAAGATCACAGCGAAACGCCTCTGAGCTTAAAGCCCTTTGATGCTTATGCATTGCACCTTCTGCCTCTTGCATGCGATGTTTCCTTTTCTTTCCAGGGAGACTGAATGGTTTTGAACAATTTCAAGGTGGGACATAGAACAAATTTTGTCTCCTCTGTTGTAGGGCCATCAGTTTTTTTTTTTTTTTTCCTTGTTTCAGAACTTTTGTTTGTTTGTTTGTTTATTTATTTATTTATTTTTATGGCCGGCTCACCTGCCCTGAGGGCAGTGCTGGCGCAGCATGTAGTGCTGGGGATCGAACTGCGGTCCCTGCAGCCACCCAAGCTTTCCTAAGCAGGTATTTTAGACCACTGAGCCATCCTGGTGGGCCCCCATCAGTTCTTTATGAGTGTCTGAAACAGTACTGTGGAATTGGAGAACGCTGCCAGGAACTGAGCTGGTATTTCAACATTTCCTTTTTTCTTTTTCAATTTAAAAACTTTATGCACCAAGTGACACCATTAGTTCAATGAAAAACCAACCTACAGACAGACAGAAAGTATTCGTAAAACATAGGTGTGGTGAAGGACTTGTATTCATGATATAGAAAAACTCAAACAAATCAACACTAATGGTCCATTAAAAATCAAAATTCTTTTAGGATAATAGTACACGCCTATGTGTGTGGTAGATATTGGAGAATGAGGGAATTTTTGGTGTGATGAAAGTGTTTTATATCATTAGTAAAAACTTGCTCATTTCTTTGGGCAGGTTTATTTATTTATTTATTTATTTATTTTTGTGGGACCAGGGTTCGAACTCACGACCTTGCACTTGCCCAGCAGGCACTTGTGCCTCGGAGCTATCTCCCTAGCCCCTGGGCAGGTTTATTAATTTCTCGGAGAGCCAGTCATCTTGTACATGAAGTGTGTATGTGTGTGTGTGTGTATGTGTGTAGGTGTGTGTGTGTGTGTGAACAAGATTGTTGTAAGGATCAAACAAAGCAATTCACATTAAGTGATTAAGACGACGGCTGTTGTATGTAGGTGCTTACTACACAGTAGAGCTACCATCATCTTTCTCTCTATGGTCATGACCCTCACTGTGACCATCACTGCCATTGTCTGTCTTACCATGACTGTGACCATCATCAGGATCACCGACAACACTAGCATCACCACCATTTATCTGAGACCAAGTCTTGCTGTACTCAGGCTGGCCTACATCTCCTGGGCTTAGATGATTGTCTTGCTTTAGCCTCCTGAGTGGCTGGGGTCACAGGTGTGTGTCACTGTGGCCAGTCACTACCACCATTATTATTGTTACCACCATGTTCCTCCTGATCATTCTCACCATCACCTCTACCACTATCATTAGCAGCAGCAGCAGCAGAAGCAGCAGTGTGGTCTTCCCCTTCCAGAGCTTCCTGCAGTCATCTCCTTTGAGCCCTCTGTTTTCTAGTAAAGTCTGAAGCCCTGCAGGAGGAAGCGGCTTGTTCACAGTCACAAAGGGCCTTGCCCCTCACCTATCCTCACTTCCCTTCAGAGGACTTTCTATCACACTGTGTAACTCTGGAAAACCTTCCTTCTAGTTTCTTTCATACCCACGAAAGAATTTCTCTTTCTCGTTCTTTAGTATAAAACTTTCCTTCCTTTACCATAAGCAGTAAATGGAAATATATTTTGAAAAGTGAAGAGAATTATATCAATGGAAGAAATCCTTTTTTATTGCCACTTGAAAGGTTGAGTTGCCGCTAATCACAAATAGTTTCCAACATTAGGTTTTCTTACAGTACAACCAAATGATGACTCTACCCTGTCTTCTTTCCAGACTCTCTATTGAACAATGTCAAAGAACGCCTGCCGCCACAATAAAACCCACACCCCGTCCCTCCCCTTCTGTCTGGTGAGAGGAGGGGTGAAATCACAGTGTGTCAGGCAGGCTGTAAACATCTGAGCTGCTTTTCCTCAACTTTTGGGGGAGCCTCTTTGGGATGACAGGGGGACAAAAGGTTGCACTGTAAATTACCATGTAAATTGCCACAGTGTTTGAACTTAAGACACCTTTGCCTGCCGCAGCTGAGGGAACCTGAGCTTCTGTGACTCCCACTCAAGGGGAGGAATGAAGTCTTCAGCCTTCCAGCGCTGAGCTGCCCAGCCCCCTAAGCGGCCCCATATGCTGTGCTCCTGTAAATACACTTGAGCAGCTGCTAAAATATGACACCCCAAATAGAATGTGCCTTAGGGTGTTCTCTGCTGCACTTTTAGCTGGGTGCCTTTTTACACAACAATCCTCTTCACAGGAAATTCCTGAGCAGTTCTGTAGTTTGATGTCATGGGTATATCGTGGACACACTGTCTGCCATATTTAGGTAGGGGCCATGGGTCCTGTGCTTTCCTTTCTTTTTCTCATCTTCCTCCCACATCCTGTCTTTTCACTGTGTCAGGGAGGAGACAGATGGCTTGTGTGTGAGGACTTCATTGTCCAAGCTGACTCACCCGCCACGTTAGCCCTGTGCGCAGGACTGACTGACTGGGAGGCATGACGACAAGCTACCACTTTGTCATCAAATGGTTTAGATATTTGTTCGTTGTCTTTTTGTCTGTATCCCATTGGCCAGGCCCACACAGTGAAGGCTGCTGCCCGCTCTACAGTGATGGCTGCGGTTTCTGCCCAGAAGCGACAGGCTGTGGTAGCTGGCCTGTTTAGTACTCTCAGTTTCTCTTTTCTTTGTAGGTAGTAACTCCATGAGATCACAAGCCTGTTTTAGGGACAAACAGCACCATAGGAAGTGACCTGAGGGACTTCTACTGCTGTAGGGAAATTTCTAAAAAGCAGTAAGAAGAAAGATCGGTTCAACTCTTCCCTCTACAGCTAACCCAGTGTTCACTGTGGTGTAAGAATACTTCACATGCGGAGGCTTTGTGTTTAAAAGAAAATCACAATCTGTAATTAATATTTATTGACCTTTTATGTACTAGACATTAAGCTCAACATCGTGCATGCTTTTATCTCATTTAAGTTGGAACATAAAGCTTTAACAACACCTGTCTCAGGGACTGAGGATGCCTTCTGAGGATTCGGGAGGAGACCACAGCTGGAGAATATAGGTGGCCTCTAGGGGCTGAAAAAAGGCCAGGGACTGGACTTCTTCCCTTCAGGACACTGAGAATCGATATTGATCTTTTTTTTTTTTTTCTTCTGTGTTTCTGTCTTTCTAACTGCCTCCTTCCTTCCTTCTTTAGTGATTGCTTTTGTAATTGTTGGCTAACAAGTCTGAAATTTTCAAGAAAGGTAGGTGGAACAGTTTATGTTTCAGTTTCAGTCTGAAGGTGGCTTGGAGGCAGAATTCCCTCTTTTGGGACATGAAGTGAGAACATCAGATTCTTCTTCTTCTTCTTCTTCTTCTTCTTCTTCTTCTTCTTCTTCTTCTTCTTCTTCTTCTTCTTCTTCTTCTTCTTCTTCTTCTTCTTCTTCTTCTTCTTCTTCTTCTTCTTCTTCTTCTTCTTCTTCTTCTTCTTCTTCTTCTTCTTCTTCTTCTTCTTCTTCTTCTTCTTCTTCTTCTTCTTCTTCTCCTCCTTCT
>PVJA010043095.1:0-16956 GCA_004027025.1 Myocastor coypus | reverse complement strand
TTTTTGTGGGGCCAGGGTTCAAACTCACGACCTTGCACTTGCCCAGCAGGCACTTGTGCCTCGGAGCTATCTCCCCAGCCCCTATAGTTTTATTGTTATGTCACCCCTGGAAAAACAGCACAACGGAGGCCTTAATACTTGAAGATTCCATTAGGTGGCACTCAGGATCCAGGCATCTGATTTTCAGTTCGAGGTCCGTTCCGCCCCTCCCGCCCCGCAACTTGTATGACTTACTAAACGAAGGATTAAGAACAGAAGTGAACAACTGCAGGTGGTTTTAATACACATGTTTCTATCTGTCCTTGCAGTGATTCGTTAATAGTTTCATAAATTCTTCTATGACTTAAGCCTATGCGTACGCTGTCTATATCTCTGTGCTGTTAGTTTTAGAACATAAATAAGAAATATGGCTCCTTTATTCGTGACCCAGGACATTTACTAGCAGATTTGTAGTGAAGTGATACCCTCATCGCTGTAATTACTACTCATAAAAGGCTCTTTGTGGTCCCAGTAGGTGCTGGCGGTTTGGATTTCCTCGGAAAAGGGCTCTGAGATTTCTGTGCTTGAGGTCTCGGCTAGAGCGCCCTTGAGAGGGACCGCAGTGGCAGATACACATTTAGCGCACAGGCCTTGCTTCCCGGAAGGAGCTCCGGAGCTGGGCTGGCCTGTCAAAGACACTCTTGTCCCGGAAGGGTACGCCAGGGCTTTGTTCCAGCCCATCCCTAATTGATCAATCAGTTGACCAGGAGAGGCAGGGACTGTGTGAGCTCCTCAGGTGGGGCCGGGAGTCTGAGCTGTGATGGCCGTCCGGAGGTTGGGAAGAAGGCTTTCTTTTCTCATAGTGCTCCTATTTCTGGCGTCTCTGACGTTGTTTCTCGTGCAAAAGCTTCCGGTGTTAGAATCTGTGAACAGTTCCTCGTCTTCTTTTCACCTTCCCAACTTATTTTTCTCGCGTTAAATAAAACTAATGGAAAAATCCTTGCCCCTTCCTGCAGATGATAGCATGTTCGTTTCACACGGATTCTGGTATGTGTGATGCTGTGGGAGAGCTGGCTTATCTGTGTGCATCTCAGGGATGAAGAATAGCATTTGCTTTGTTGAAGAAGGCTGTGCAGTTGCTAATTATGTACTACAGTAATTGAAAAACTACTGGAGTATTATAGGGGGAGAAAGGATGGGTAAGTGATATTTTCTGAAAATAGTCTCTTTGTAGATAGTGCCTGGATGATGGACTATTTATTTATTTATTTATTTATTTGGTACGGGTCTCACTAAGCAGCTGGGACTCATAGTGATCCTCCTGTTTTCAGCCTCCCCAGTGCTGGGATTATAGGCATGAGGACCACACCTAGCCTTGGTGGCCTGCACAGTGTGCCTGGTGGGTGGGGCCAGCACAGTGTGTGGTGCTGGAGATCAAACCTCTGCTCCTGTGCTTGCTTAAGCAGATGCTTAGTCCACTGAGCTGTATCACTGGCCCTTGACTGGCTGTCTGTCTGTCTGTCTGTCTGTCTGTCTGTCTCTCTCTCTCTCTCTCTCTCTCTCTGTCTTTGTCTATCTATCTGTATCTATGTGGTGTCAGGGATTGAACTCAGGATTTGTGCTTGCCAGGCAATCGCTTATGCTACTGAGCTATCTCACTGGCCCTTGGTTGATTATTTGAAGAGATTTTTAATTTAAGTCAGACCTTGGCTTCTTTAACATCCTAACACTAATGTTCTTCATATTTTTGTCTAGTTCAGCTGAAAGAATCACTTTCCCCCTTACCATCCTGTGACTGGTCCCAGTGGTCCCTGAAAGTCCTTGGGATGTGCTCCCCCCGCCCCATGACTGCAGAGCAGGACGGTAGCTTTTCTCACTTAGCTTGATGCTGTAGCGAGACAATGCGATTCCTTCTCATCTTCCACTCTTAGCTGCCAGGTTGAGCTGTTTGATTGGAAGCACTGGTCTAAGCATGGCTACACATACACATGAAAATCTCCGCTTGCCAGCCAGTCAAGCAAAGCCATCAGACATAGGGCCCCAGCCTCAGCACCAGACGCACATCCCCCACCCAGGGCGGACACTCACTTCCACCCTTACTGTCTGCTTCATCTCTCTCGGGCCTTTCTCTACTTTCTTGCCTGCGGGAAGGTCTTCTCAGGTGGGCGTGGCAAAGGCATTCCAGCTTTCACAGGTACCATGTCTTTTGGCACCCTCAGCAACTTTGCATCAGGTGACCTCTGAGTTGTTGCGTTTATTTTTTTTTTTTATTTTTTTATTTTTTTTGGCTTTTTGAAACAGGGTCTCACTGTGCAGTTGAGGCTGGCTTTGAGCTCACTTTTGTAGCCCAGGCTGGTCTTGAACTCGCAGCGATTCTCCTGCCTCAGCCTCCCAAGTGCTGGGATTACAGGCGTGAGCCAGTTGTTGCGTTTAGAACCAGACTCCTCAAGGCATCTTATCCGAGTGGCAGTCATCACTTTCATCCTTCACACTGTGGGGCCCTGGGAAGTGTGCCTCTCACTGGCGGGTCTTCTGTTAATGTGACCACACTGGGAACTAGTCTTAAAAACACAGAGGAAGCTCTTTTTTTTTTTTTTTTTTTTTTTTTTTTGGTGGGACCAGGGTTCAAACTCACGACCTTGCACTTGCCAGGCAGGCACTTGTGCCACAGAGCTATCTCCCTGGCTCCCTGGCAGCTCATTTTTACTGTTATTTTATTTGACTTTGGCGAGTATTCTGAGGATTTCTTGTAGTTGGGTTATGATATTTCCCTAACACTGGCACACTGAAGAAATCAATTCAGTTTCTTCAGAAGTTCATTACCGTAGTAAGATAGAAGGCATTCATGCTTTCAGCATTTTTATAATGAAGAGAACTTTTGATCCTAATTACAGCGTGGCTCTCACAGGCAGTTGGAAGTGATTTTACACTCTTGTATGTGCTGGTAAGGATGTAGACAGGAAAAGTAAGAGCAGTAGAGGACTTCGACTATGAATAATTTAATCAATATATTTCTGGCTTATGTCCTCGGTGTTCCTGCCTAGGGTTAGTGTTTTCTTCCCAGGCAAAGTGAAGTTGAGCCAATTAATTGGACATTCAGTAAGAGGACAAAATTCATGGAACAGCCAACAAAGTGCCTCTTTCCAGAGACCCGCTCATTATTCTTGCCATTTCTACAGAACTCATGCTAATTTACTCTCTTTCGCTATAACTTATAAAGTAACCTTGGTTAAGACACTTTACTGCTTCTGTGTCACCTGGGAGACAGACATGACGATAATGTGTTTCTATGTATGTTCGTGAGTCAGACAAACTGATACAAATCCAACAGCTCCTTCCAACAGTTTATAGATTAAATGATTGTGAGCTTTTAGGTTTGTTGCTAATGGTCAGTTTTCCCTTAACTGTCTTTTCTTTTTTTAAATTTATGTGTTTATTTATTTATCTGGTACAGGGTCTCGCTGTGTAGCTCGGACTCATAGTGATCCTCCTGTCTCAGCTTTCCCAGGAGGATTACAGGCATGTGACAACCACCTGGTTTCGGTAGCCAGCTTAGCGCACCAGGGGCTGTCAGCCCAGCACAGCATGAGGTACCAGGGATCAAACCTGTGACTTGCACTTGCCGGGCAGATACATAGGCTGCCGAGCTATCTCTCCAGCCCATGGGTCAGCATTATTGACTGGCTGGTAAAATAACACACTTGACTGGTGTCCAAAGTTCTGGTACGGGCTCTGCCTTTCAGCTATGAGAGCTTTGGCAGAGAGAGCTACTATTCACTTGTGTTCCTTTGCAACACTAACTCTGTGATTCCTAGGTACATAGAAAGTCAAGAAAGTTGACACAGGCTTCAGCTGTCTATCCAGTCGGTGGATAGCTAATCCCAGCCACCCCGCTGTCCTGTCAGCGTCTGCCACAGTACACGAGGGCCATGGGCTAATCTTGCTTAGATCTCTGCTGGCAAGTCTCAGGAAAGCAGCATTCCCTGTGTGCAGGATGGACTTGTTCTCCACCCCACCTACCCCAGCCAACTCCCAGGTCTAGTGGACTAGAGGAGGAAGTTCAGGGACCCTGCAACTATCTCTTAAAAATTGTCCTCCCATATTACTTGGCAGAGAAAAGAAAGGTCATTTGGAAAGAATTTCCTTAGATGCCTCCTCCCCCAGCAAAACACCTGCAAAGTATTCAGGTTGATTCATGCTTGCAAAGGTTGAAAAAAAGAGGAGGTTAGATTGGATGTCTCCACCAAAACTCATGCTGAAATTTAATCCTCACTGAGAGATGTTAAGAAGTGGGAACAGGTGACCTGTAAAGATGATGAGATCATAACAGGCCTGCCCTCTTGAGCTGATGGGACAATGTTCTATCAGGGGTGAATCTCTCGCATAAGCATGATTTTAAAACAAAAATGAAGGGAGATGTTATGCTTTAGAAAGCAGATCTGTAATAGTTCCACAATGAGTGCTATGGAGGAAAATAAAGAAGTAAGGAGAATATAAGAAGAGGTGGGGAGTTGTGCTTATTTTGTAGCAAATGCTTAGGAAAGCTTCACTGAAAGGTTGACTTTGAGGCTGAGACTGAAAGGAGTAAGAATTGTGAAGTGTATGGTTATGTGATGGAAAGCGGTGACGTGCGGAGGGAGCAGGAGGTGCAGGTTCTAAGGTGGAGCATGTGCTGCTCGGTTGGAAATGTCACGATTCTTGGAAAAAATATCTGTGTGCATAGATTTGGGGAAACTAGTAGGTTCTCCACCAGCAGGTTTGCTGGAGCTGAAAATGGGGGAGGGGGAGGGAGGGACGGAGGGAAAGAGAGTGCAGGGCAGGGGCAAGGAGAAGGGAGGGGAGAGAAGAGGAGAGGAGTGGAGAGACAGGTGTTTTATTTAATTTGGGTTAAATAAGTGTATGAGATTATTAGAGACCAGCAGAGTCAAGCAGATACTTGAATTTATTCAATAATTATGTTTTTTAAATTTATTTTTTTATTTTAATTTTTTCTTGTTTCAGAACTTTTGTTTGTTTATTTATTTTTATGGCTGGCTCAGCCTGCCCTCAGGGCAGGGCTGGCGCAGCATGTGGTGCCGGGGATCAAACCGTGGTCCCTGCAGCCGCCCAAGCTTTCCTAAGGAGGCGCTTTAGACCACTGAGCCATCCTGCCAGGCCCCTCCATAATTATGTTTAGTACTTGAAATTCCATGTCTGTTAATAGCAAAACAGTTAACATTGGATTATGTCATCTGCAAGTAAGTAAGGGTGCCCTAGCCTGTGTGTGAATTCTACTTGCCCCAGTGGTGGGTAGCCTGGATGCAATGTAATGGACAGACAGAAGGTTCCTGTGGCTACCTTCTGTCTGCCACCAGCTGCTTCTCCTCTGAAATACGTTCAGCCATTGCACTCTGCCTTGAAGCCAGCCAGCTACAGACTGAAACTACTACATTCTGTGAGTTACAATAAACCTTTCCTGTTTCAACCTTAGGTGACATGCGTTTTGTCTCATCAATGAGAAAAGTAACTAAGACAGATAGGGGTTTCCCAGGTTTTTGTTTTGTTTTTCATTACTGGGGACTGCAATCAGGGTCTTCATACTGAGCTGTGTTCCCAGCCCTCTTTTATTTTTGAGACAGGGTCTTTACTACATCACCCAGTTTGGCTCCAGCTTTGGGGATCGTTGCCTCAGTTTCCAGAGTGCTGAGGTCATGGATATGTACCACCTGGCTGGCTTCTATTCTTTTTTAATGACTATTTTTTGCCCAGGGACAGACCCCGTTGACTCCATACCTGGATAGTTAGAATTTGGGTTTTAAAAACCATTTTATGTTTGCAATACATAACGATTACAATCACTGTGGGAGTTGGTACCTGTATGTAACATATTACTCTTTTTAATATTCCTTTCCCTCACCTGCCCTCAATTTCTTCCATCTCTTGACCCCTTTCTCATTTGCAAAAGATTTATCTGCTTGTCTCCTGTTGCATTTTTGTCTTATTTACTCTTTGCTCATTGCTGGGACAAATACCCAAAATAAAGGAAGGAAAGATTTATTCAGCTCATAGTTACTAGAGGTTTCAGTCCATACTCGGCTGGCTCCAAGGCAGAGAGGCACATGGCAGAGAGCAGCAGTTCATGTTGGTGGAACAATTACAACAGAGGCAACCAACCAACTGGGACAACAAAGAGCAACAGAGAGAATTTGTCTTTCTGCCTCTCTTTACGTTACATTCAGGCTCTCTGCCTTAGTCTGTCTACCTCCGACCACAACCATAATCCCAGCCATACTCTGAAGCATAATCCCATCAGCACTAAAACGCATAATCCCAGTGTATCAGGAGCCGAGTCTCAAACTCTAGAAGAATATAAAACACCAGAATATAAAACACTCATGATTACATGAGGCTTTAGGGGGACAACTAGACACAAACCAAAACAATTTTATTTTGTTCTTTAATTTATTTATGCTTAGGGTTTCTGATATTAGACAAACTAGGAGACATTTGAGTTTGTGTGCCTGATTTATTTCATTGAACATTATGATCTCAAAGTGCACGTATTTTCCTACAAATGACATCCCTTTTTGTAGCAGAGTAGTAGTCCATTGTACATGAACACATTTTTTTTTTTTTAAGGACAGTTAGAAGTTGGATGGCAGCCCAGTTTTGATGAATTGATTGGAGAAATTAGAATACAGAACTTTGGTTTGTCACTATTATCATAGCACCTAGAAAGTAGTGTGGTGACTGATAGCCTAGGAAGGGAGGAACCATCAAAGAGAAGCCCCATATTCTGTATATAAATGTCCCCCAAATCTGGCTGTGCTCTAACTTACACGCATGTTGGGTAGACTTCAGGCAAGCTCACTGAAAGAGCTGAATAAAAATGTTAATTAACCCTTGACTACTACAGAGGAAAGTTAAGAGTTTTAGTCTTACAAAGTTAACTGTTTAGTAAAACCGTCTCAGTTGCTCTTCTCTTCTTGCTAGGATAAATACCCAACACCCAAAATGAAGGATGGAAAGGCTTATTTAGCTCACAGTTACTGGAGGTTTCAGTCCATACTTGGCTGGCTCCAAGGCAGAGTGACACATGACACATAGCAACTTTTCGTAGCGGCGGGAGGCAGCAAAACAGCAAGAGCAAAGGAAGGTGTAACAGCAACAATGGTTACAGAAAACCAGTCTGTCTCTCTTACATTACTTTCGGGCTGTCCGCCCCAGGCTGGGTGCAGCACTCACACCCGGCAGCGCTCAGAGCCATAATCCCATCAGTATTCAGACTCCCAATCCCATGAATTGTTGGGTCATGAATTAATCACAAACTGTAGAACTGTGCTCAATGACTGCATGAGGCTTTTGGGGGCACAAATACATACAAACCATAATAGAAACCATGAATTCAAAGCTTAACAGAGGGACAAAACAGAAACTACAGTCTTGCAAGTACTGTACACAGTGCTCAGGCCATAATCCAAAATTACTGGTCCATCAAGGAAACAAAAAACATGACCCTTGGGCAGGAGAAAAGGCAGTCAATAGAGTGACCCTAAAAGGATGCACACATAGGGATTAGGGCACAGTTATCTTAAAATAACTATTAAAAGTCTGGCAAGAACATAAACAAGGTATGGTGCATGCCTGCAGTAACAACTACTCAGGAGGCCGAAGCAGGGGAATTGTTTGAGCATAGATAACATAGCAAGAACTTGTCTCACAAGTTTTGGGCTGGAGATATAGCTCAGCAACATAAGTGCCTGCCTGGCAAGTGCAAGGCCCAAAGTTCGATCCCTAATGCCACAAAGAAAAGAGAAAAGTTTAAAAGTTCATCATAAATAGGAAGGAAACTTCAGCAAAGGAACAAAAATTTCAAAAAAGAAGCCAAAGGAAACTCTAGAAGAAACAGTGAAAGCTGGTCTGTGTTCTCTCAGCTGCAGGTGACAGACCACTCTGCTTTCTATACCAATTCCTGTGGTGTTAGGACTCAAGCCTGTCATTCACATTAATATTCATATCCCTGCCTCTAACACTGAAGCAACTCATTTTCCAAAATAAGTCTTAGATTTATCTAAATATTTCCCTTTGTTCGCAATCATATTAAGCTCATTGGTATAACTGATTTTAGCCTCAGCCTGGACAGCAGAACTGGAAACCTTGGACCGGAAGTCACTGACCTTAACTGGGTGTGGCTCTTGCCCTGTGAGGCCCGTCTCCAGCACAGTGGGGGGTGGGCCTCCGCCACTGAGCGCCCTGCGCTCCTGCTTGCCCCTCTGACCTCTGTGCCTTCTTGCGTCTTCCACACGTGGGCGATAAGGACCTGGAAACCCACTCTCACCCTGCCTCACTGGTGTCTGCCAGTCCTTTCCTCTGCAGCCTGGTGTTTTATATTCTTTTGGTTTTTTTTTTTTCTTTTTGAGACAGGGTCTTGCTATGCAATTCAGGCTGGCCTTGAGCTCACTTTTGTAGCTCAGGCTGGTCTCGAACTCACACCAATCCTCCTGCCTCAGCCTCCCGAGTGCTGGGATTACAGGCGTGAGCCACCACGCCCGGCTTATATTCTTTTGATACAGGGTCTCACTATGCAGCTTGGACTTGTAGTGATCCTCCTGTCTTAGCCCCATAGCACTGGGATTACAGGCGTGAGCCACCACACCTGGACTTGGCAGCTGGTTTGGCAAGGGGCCAGAGCATGGCCTGTTGTACTAGAGATCGAATCCAGGTCCTTGCTCTTGCCCCATGATTACGCTGCAGAGCTAAAAATCATTTATCTATCTATCTATCTATCTATCTATCTTTCTAGTTGTTATAGGGTCTTGCTATGTATCCTGGACTTGTAGTAATCTTCCTGTCTTATTTTTCTCAGTGCTGGGATCACAGGCATGTGCCACCATGCCTGATTTTGGCATCCAGCACAGAATGTCCAGGATTCCAGGGCCAGCACAATATGCAGTACTGGGGATCAAACCTGGGTCCTTGCACTTGCCAGGCAGATGTGTAGATGTCTTTTAGCGAGCTCTAGCTCCAGCCCCAGGCTGGCATTTTTCTTTCTGCTTTTCTGTTGCCCACCCACTCATTCTCTAGCAGAGATGCCATTCTCATGCCTACTGGAAAGGCGCGTGCGTGTTTGCATTTCTGAAGCTAAGTGCCACCCTCTTGGAGCTTTTCCAGAGCTTCCTCTAGAGTATCTTTGAGTTCTCACCTGGATGGAACCCACTTTTTCTATGACATAGGCAGGTGCTGGAGAACCAGGAGAGGTACTCTTCCTATAGGGCACAGCCCAAGCTCTACGCCATCCCTCTGTGGCCAACTCTCCCCTTGAAGGGTGACTCCTTCAGAGTTCACTAAAGAGCCATTCATATGCAGTGGAAATATTGCCACCAGAGGCGCTACTCAGACCAAAGAAGGAAAATAAGCCATCGAGCAGCACGAGTGAGGCCGGAGTTCAAGAAATCAGTATCTGTCGCCTATTTCTAAGTGCGGGCTACATCCATCAAAAGGAGTCAGCAACACCTATCCCACGCAGGCGGAGCAAGCCAATGCTGGGGACTCCCCTTCTGCACTGCGCCCCTGGCCCCAGCCTCTGGCTGGCAATTAACACACTCGCTGAAAGCAGCAGCTCTGTTCTGAATCTGTCACTAATCAAATCTTTAAATGGAATCCAATTGTCAGCAATTCATGAACTTCCTCGCACTCTCAGGTTGTCTCCGGCCTGCCTCCTAATCACTTTTGCAGCTGAGTTCGATTGGATTAGGTGTTATCTTAGCCTGCTTCAAGACAGAATTGAAATGCCACCCCTAGGAAGAGCATTGCGTATCCTTGGCACCATTCGGGGAGAGCACGCGGGTGATCTCATAGGGTTTTTCCACTCCACGTATGATTTTGAAAACATAACTATGTGAAAATCCCAGTGTTACCTCTTCAAAGCCCCTTTGTGCTCAAAGAGGAAGAAGCTTGGGGCATAGTTTCGGCAAAGTATCAGGAATATCGAATAACAGTGATTCACAGAGCTCTGGAAACCTCAGTTTCTCTAGTTGTTCCCTCAGAATGAGAAAACTTCCCTTTCGGAGGCACTAAGATGGCAACAACTCTGTCTTCTCACAGGGGTGACACCAGATGTGACAGATGTTTTATCATTTCCCACCCTGGCTCCTGCTGTGCCCTTCTGTATACTATGTCCTACTGTGTCCTCCTGGGTGTCATTCCTGCTTGGCTTAGTCATTCCTGGAAGTCCCACTGTCTCCTGGGAACCGTCCCCAACCTTCTGGCTGCTGGGGAGCTTTTCCTCTGAGCTCTGGCATTGATGGCAAAACTCCAAGGTCAGGGCTAGCAAATGCTTTACCACTGAGCCGCAGCACTCTTCTCCTTTTACTTGTATTACTTTTCTGCTTTTGAATTTGGAGAAAAGGTTTTGCTAAATTGCCCAGTCTAGTCTTGAACTTGCAATCCTCCCACCTGAGCCCACAAGGAGCTGGATTACAAGCATGGCCTCCAAAATTCTCTTAACAGACATTTCTTGTAAATAGTCCATGGCAGGGACTGTGCAGAATTCTCATTTGCACACCTATGGGATGGTCCTATTGCATTTATAGCCCTGATGTACAGCCTAGGCTGGGCTCAGACCCACCTGTGTAGGTTTATTTATTTACTTATTTATTTTGTGTGTGTTTTAGGGAAGGGGCTATAGGGTGTTCAAGGTCTCACTGCTAGACTGAACTTGTAATGATCCGGCTGTTTACAGTCTCCCAAGAGCTGGGATTATAGGTGCATACCACTAGCCCCAGTCTCAATTACTGTCTCAGCATGCCCTGAGGGCGGGGCCAGCAAGGCGGGCCTGGAGATCGAACCCCTAGCCCCTGCAAACTACAAATGTCTGGACATCACCACAGCCCTTCTGGATCACAATCACTCCATGGATGGGTCTCATCTCCACTGGGATGGGTGCAGCCTAATTGGCATTTCAAGAAATGGAGTGTAATGAACGGGGTTCAGGGACAGCTGTGGTCTATTGCTGACAATCCCAGGAAGCTGAGACTCCAGGTGATGGATTGCAGCTTCACCTGTGGGCTCTCTGGTTGTTTCTTTCTCTCTTGCTTAGAATGCTAATGGTTGACCCCTGTGTGAAACTGATGATGGGGAAAGGATGGAAGTTAATAGAGGTCATGGTCACATTCATCACTAAGCACATGGTCCTCCTTTACTAAAATGACTGTGCACGAGATCACCCTCACTACCCGGAATAAAGCTGATTTGCTTTAGGGGTTCTTGGCTCACTGAGGGACAAGGCTCAGTGAGCCCTTTGAGCTACCCTCGTCAGGTCTTCTCGTCCTTCCTTTAGGCACCGACACATAACGTTACAACAGATGGGTGCCCCTGACTTACTGTCATGCAGCCCCCTTGCTTCCACAGAGGCTAACCCCACCCTCAGTGTCAGGTTGGAGGCTAAGTCTGTGATTTTGGCTGGAGTGTGCGGCCCACTTCTGGCCCTGGAGACTCAAGGCTACTGTAGGCTTCTGGAAGGCAAGCAATTCACAGCCTTCCTTCGCATTCCCAGGCTGCCCAGGGCTTCTTGCTGATCACTTCTTCATTCCATGGGGAGCTCCATGCTTCCTCCTGCCCATGCCTTAGTTTTACTGACATACTCAAGGGTAGATTCAGCAAACCTGAGCTGATGCAAACTTAGGCTTCCGCTTATGTGCACTGTTAAAGGCCTAACGGTTTAAGGCAGCTCTGTTACTTGTGCCTGAAATACTCTTCTGGTTACATTTGTTTTTATGGCTGTTAACTATCACCTGACACAATGCTCACTTTAGTAAATGTATCAATGAACATTTGTAGGGGGCTGGGGAGATAGCTCTGAGGCACAAGTGCCTGCCTGGCAAGTGCAAGGTCGTGAGTTTGAACCCGAGTCCCGCAAAAAAAAAAAAGTATTTGTTGAATGAGTGAATGAATCCATAGTCATTGCCTACAGATATGGACAGATTTCTGGGGAAAAGGTAGTAACTATTTATTGTCTTTATCTTTTATAGACTTCATGGTCTCTGTCCGTAAGCATTTGTATATT
Source organism: Myocastor coypus (assembly GCA_004027025.1). Taxonomy (NCBI): domain Eukaryota; kingdom Metazoa; phylum Chordata; class Mammalia; order Rodentia; family Myocastoridae; genus Myocastor; species Myocastor coypus. The sequence continues at coordinate 4,934 of PVJA010043095.1, read as the reverse complement.
CTGGTTGGAATAAGACTATACTTTTAGCTTCTCTAGGGAAATAAGCTTTATACTTCTGCTTGTGCAAGTAGATAGATTTAACCAAAATAAGTGGTTAGAATGAAAACCCTCAGAGTGCAGGGCCTTGGGGTTCAATCCCCATTGTGCTGTGCTGGCCCTGCCCCTGGAGCATGCTGAGATGGCAACTGAGACTGGGCGTGGTGGCATGTATCTGTAATCCTAGCACGGTAGGCTGAAAAAGGAGGATCACTGCGGGTCTGATCTGTGTTGTGAGACCCTGTAGTCCTGTACTAAATACATTTTAAAAAATAAAAGAATGGAAATCCTTGTACCAGAGGCTCACCACTTGGGAATGCACCTGACCACTGGAGTGACTTTTTACAGCAAGGCAAAAGGAAATGACAACTGGGATCAGCAAGGATACTTTGTCCCCAAGGTTATGACTCAGGAAAAATAAAAACAAAAACAAAAACAAAATAACTACAGTGCCCTTGTTTCCAGAGCCCATCTCCAGAGCGCAAGACAGGTAATTGCAGAGACCACATAGGAGGAACAATCTGAATGGTTTTAATAAATGAAGTTGGAAGGAGGCAGAACTGATGAGCTACTGAATGTTCCATCTGTGCAAAGCAATCATGAGATGCAAGACCCACTCATCTCCTGGTTTTCTGTGTGCTGGAAAGAAGGAAACGAGAGGATGTCTTCAGCTCAAACATGGTCCAGCCCTGGCTTATCCTGAAGAACAGAGTCCCTTTGAGAGGCTTTTGCACAGATCACTTTCTTTTAGGACAGCATTCAGTGTGTTCTTTGTGCTGGCACATTGCAGGGAAGGAGCAGCCCTGCAAAACGAGGCAAGGGTGGAATCAGGAAGCCAGCAGTGGTGCAGAGCAAAGGCAGGCACGCTGGGGACAGAAAGGCAGCAGCTTTGTGGAGCAAGGCTCAGGAGCATCACAACCTGGACGCAGGAGAAGCAAGACTTTGACGTCAAAGTCCTGACTTTGGTGCATGTAGTCATCTAGTCATAAAGCACAGTACTGGCTGACAGGATGCAGCCTGATAAAGAGTGACCCCTTTGAGGTTAGGAGGGGTCCCACAGGTACAGATGAGAGTGAATGAAGTCACTGGGCTGGGCTGGGAGATGGCAGCAATCAGACATTTTTCATCCGTAAGCTTTCAAGTTGTAGTTTCTTTGGTCCTGACACAAATTTCAGTCATAGAATTGACTTCTTGAAAACAAAAAAATAATTGGAAAGGGGCAACCCTTCCCCCATTTGTATGTGTCCCCTGGCCTTGGCATTGTAGTTTTCTCTACAATGATACTTCCAGCACCTTCAGCCCTGAGACACGGGATGAATTCAAGGATGAGTTCAAGGATGCACAAGGAGCCGGGATGCCCCATGAAGATGAAGTCTGAAGACTTTGAAAGGCTGCCCTCCTGCTGAGATTCCTGAGTGATCCACTGTGGAGGAATGTGAGCCAAGATGGCCGAAGCCACTGCTGGTGAGGGGAGCCCAACCTGGAGGAAGGCAGAACCAAGTGTGAAGGCGGTTTTAAGCAATCCTTCTGAACGTGCTCTTTGAGGGTCCAGTAGTGGCCGTGCCTGAAGAGGGGCTGCTGAGATGTGGGTGTGGTTTGTCCCTCAAGGTTATGTGCTGGGAGTGTGTCCCAAGGGGTGCTTGTTGGGAGGCCATGGGATCTGAAGGAGGTAGGGGCTCCCTTCACACCAGGTGACAGTGGGAGCCTGCTTAGCTCTTGTCCAGAGAGGCTTGTCACACAGGGGCAAGGCTGCCTGTCCCCACCCCCCAGCTTCCTGCCTGACCATGTAGGCTCCTCCGGCCTCAGGCTCTCTCACAATCCTGATGCTACCCACCATGAGGTTCTCACCAGAGACAGAGCCCTGGAGATACCAGTAGCACGCCCTAAAGTCTCCATGAAGGACCCTTCTTTCTCACACATCACTCAAGCCTCGGATGCTGTGTCATACCCACGGGAAAAAGACTCCCACAGAGATGTGCTCCTTGTCATCTCTGTCACTGTTTCTTAGAACAGGCTGAAATAGGTTTCGACGACTGGCAACTTGGTGTCCTGGGGTGGGAAAGAGTAGGGCTTGTATTATCATAAATGATGTTTTTCTGGCTGTCTTCTGAGTCAATGAGATTTGGGTTACATAGTGCATCCTATTGCCAGATACTGTAGTAAGCACCAGGGGTACAGCCAAGAACAGGGGTCCTCACCATCAAGGAATATAACATTCCAACAGGAGGAGACAGCCACTAAGCGACCAATGCATAGGAAGTATTCAGGGCTAACTACCAGGGAGCGAGACAGAACAGGAGACACCTCCTGTCACAGAAGAGCTGATCTCTCAAAGGAGGCAATGCTGTTGAGTTGGGGTCACCAAGCTATGCCAGGACGAGGCAGTTGTGCCAAGCCTTGAGGATGTGTTCTGAGCAGAAGGAAGAACGGGTGAGGCTGTGAGATAGAACAAGACTGGTCTGTTCAAAGGACAGAGGAGAGGGGCATAAGGCGACAGAGAGATGAGGCTGGAGAAGTCTTCTTTTCCCTTGGGAAGGTGCGCATTTAATCCTCAATGCAGTGGGCACACACTGAGTGTTGTAGACCCTGTTCACCTTGAAAAACACAATTCTGGTTGACTGAAGCAGTGGCTGTCAACCTGTGGGTTGTGACCCCGGCGGGGGTCAAACGACCAGAACACAGGGGTCACCTATAGCCATTCCAAATCATAACTGCAGCAAAATTACAGTTTTGAAGTAGCCACCAAAGTTATTTTTGGTTTGGGGTCACCACAACATGAGGAACCGTATTGCGGGGTCACGGCATTAGAAAGGTTGGGAACCACTGCCCTGAAGGGAGGCAAAGTGGGAGCTGAGAGGCCTCTTGGGAGATGATGCAGTCACTCAGGCAGAAGGCGAGGGACATATCTGATGCTCAGTCAGAGCAGTGCCTGTGGAGCAGAAGGAAAGCGTTGTACTCTGGACACATTTTGAAGACAGGGTCAATGGGACATCTTGTAGGTTAGAAGTGAGGTATGAGGAACAGAGACGATGATTCAAGCACGATGACTAAGCTTTGGCCTGAGCAACTGAGCAGAATGGAGGGTTGTTTACAAAAATAAGAAAGCCTCAGCAGGGTAGGGAGGAATCCATCCTTGTGTCTGAGCTGTGTGAGGTGAGATGCCCAAGTGCACACATCAGGTGGGCCGTAGAGAAGGCATGCCTGGGCTTCATGGGCGGTGCTTAGTCTGGAGGTCCTTAGCTGCAAGTTGTCCATAGAGACGGACAAGATGAAGTCACCCAGGTGACACAGAGAGGAGGAATGGTCAGGGAGACAGCCCTGGGGTCTACCCTAGAGGAGAGGAGAAGCAAATGAGAACGGGGAAGGGCCAGTAAGGGAAGAGGCCAACGTGGCGTCACGGGGTCGAGCGAGCACCCTAACGCACGATGAAGATAAGGACAGAGAGCTGAATGCTGCTGGCTGCGGCCAGATGACCTTGCTATGGGGCCTCTCTGTGGAGTGGTGAGGGTGGAATCAGAAGGGAAGAAGGGAGCTGGAGGGCAGTATCAGGTGTGACCCTGGGGTTTCATGGTGGGTACAGAGGGCCATGCCAATACGTGGGACACATTGGTGAGCCCTTGGTAGGCGCATGCTGGCTTTTCAAGGTGCTATTTTTGTGGTTTATTTTTAGTTTAAATGTGCCTACAGGGAAATGCACCTGTCTTAAGTAATGAGGCTTTTTTACTGAGGTGACGGTGATAGAACATAGACTTAACCGTTGAATGGTACATTTAGTATATTGACAATGCTGTATGACCACCACTGCTGTGAGCTCTAGAACATGTTTATCCTCCTCAGAGGAGACCCTGTATTTGTTAATAGGCATAGAGTCTCCTTTGTGGGCTTTTTTGACTCTAAAGATACTGTATTTTTTTTAAAGAATTTTTTATTTTATTTATTATTTTTTTCTCTTGTTTCAGAACCTTTGTTTGTTTATTCACACATTTTTATGGCCGGCTCAGCCCTCCCCGAGGGCAGGGCTGGTGCAGCATGTGGTGCCAGGGATCAAACCACAGTCCCTGAAGCCACCCAAGCTTTCCCAAGCAGGTGCTTTAGACCACTGAGCCATCCCGCCGGCCCCTGTGGGCTTTTTTTTATTCTGTTTTATGTTTACAATGATAGTTAAGATGTCTTTTACTAAATGCTGCACCCTGAGCGCCTCACACGTAGACAACAAACTCATGAGTCTTCGCGGTGGCTCTGCATAGTAAAGGTCATTATTCTTCCCTCCCTGAGAGAAACGGAGACTCAGAGAGACTATGTCACAGGGACGGGCTTTCCTAGTGTCCCATCTCACACACCTTACAAAAAAGAAAGTTCATTTTTTAGGTCCAAAGAGCTAAGCTTCATACAACACAGCCCTTTAATCAAAGCACACTGGCAACCAAGCTAAACTGTGATGTCAGCAGCCAGGACTGTGGCTGCCATTGAGGAGAAAGCTTACAGAGTAAGGAAGGGGGAGCATCAGAGTAGCTGGCAGGTGCTAGAGATTGTCTTTTTCTTGACTTGTGCGGGTGTTACACTGACGTGAATGAGAAAGGATGATTACTGAGGCCAGATGGTTATGTGTACGCTTTTCTGTGTATATGTCAACCACGTTTTTAAAAATAACTACTTGAACAGGAGGCTGAGTCTTCAGTTCCAGCACCGAAGGGGACAAGCTCTGTGATCCCAGGTGAATCACTTGACCTCTCTGGGCCTCCGCTTTCTGACTTGTGAATGGAAACATTAAGCCGGTATTCCCCAAGGTCCTTTCCCCTCCATAGGCCTCTGCACCAGTTTTCCTACTTGGGCTGCCGCAGGCAGCTGAACGCCTCCCCCTTCCTGACCTGGGCAGAAGAGGATCTGGTTGCTGTTCC